>PVHY01003502.1:30183-107116 GCA_004024945.1 Uropsilus gracilis | reverse complement strand
CTTGAAAGTTTTACTATGATGTGTCTTGCTGTGTTTCTTCTTTCATTAGTTTGGTGTCCTTTTTGCTTCCTGTATATCTATTTTCATTTCTTTCTTCAAATTTGGGAAATTTTCCTCCATTATTTCGTTGAAAAGGCTTTCAGATCCTATGTTTTTCTCTTCTCCTTCTGGGATTCCTATTACTCTTATATTTGTTTTCTTTAGAGTATCTGACAGATCTCTGATTTTTTCTTCTGTTTTTTTACTCTGTTTTTCTCTCTTTCTCTTTCTTCCTTCTCTCTACTTCTGTGTCCTCTAGTGTGCTGATTCTTTCTTCTATTTCTTCTAGTCTGCATTCCTAGCTTTTCCCTGCATTTTTGAGCTCTTCTTTTGTTCCTCTTATGTATTGCATCTCCTGCAGCTTCTTATTTAGGGTTTCAATTTCGTTTTTCTGTATTTCAATGATACTGTTCATTTTGCAGTGCTGGCTGGAGCCCTCACCTGAGCCCCACTGGGCTGCTGGGGTGTGAACTCTTTGCCCCAAGTTGGATTTCCCCGGGTCAGTAAAACTCAGTCCATGTCTCAGTCTGAATAGCCAAGGCCCATGCATTTGCAAAGCTCCTGGCCCCACTGTATTTCCCAGGTGTGTTACCTTGGCAACTGGAAATTGTTCGGTGCTGGCTGGAGTGTTCACCTGAGCCCCTGGGCTGCTGTGGTGCGAGTTCTTTGCTGTCAAGTTGGATTTCCCTCAGGTTCTGCCTTGTTTCTTACAGTGTTTTCCCCTTCTGTTTGTTATTTCCATTTTCTCTCTCTCCTGAGACCATAGAAGGAATGAAGAAATGAAAAAAACATCAAAGAAATGGGGGTTTTCTTACATAGATTGATTTTCAAATGAACAGTAACTTTAGAATCTGCCTCATGTATGGATAGTTTTTGTTGCTACTGTTGTGTTGTAGATTTTATTGAAAATGAGGGAGAAACCATTGTTACCAGTAGCTAAATAACCAGGGTCTAGCAATAAGAGCTATCCAGACACTTTTGAGGCTCCATTCATTCAAATGATGTTCTTTATCCAGAGAGGAGAAAGGTCCAAGAGCTCAGAAAAGGCATGCATTAGTTTGAAAATGCAGGGACTGTTACCCTGTGGCTTTGTCCAGGTAAGGTGTGAGAATCAGGCCATCTTTTCATGGATGTGGTGAGAATTCATTAGATTATAGATCTAATACTATGAAGGGGAAAACAATCTCCTGTTTGGAGAGGTGTATTAATTCTTGTTAAGGTCCCATTGGATATTTAACATCTTTCTTCAGGCTATAGATTATTCAGGTTTAGGGTACCAAGGGTTTTGAGAAATATAACAGAGAGGTGTGTAATTTATTCTGCAATTATAGGCTGAATCAATTTCATCAGAAGCTAAATATTTGAAGATAGCTGTTATATTGTTTACTTTAGAAGCATTTTTTCATTGTCTCAGCAGTTACCAAATTAAAAAATCAATCTGCTTAATCACAAATCATTACCTCACACCCACTTTCATGTTCCCCAAACAAACCAAAATTAGAAAGTGTGAAAGAAATGCACCATTTCTATGATGGAGTAGGAAAAAAAATGGCCTCTTAGGATAAAATGCAGCTGGGCCTAGCAAAATTAAAAAGATAAACATTTGCTGGCAATGTCCTCATTCTTCAGGCTCATAAAGTATGGAACTTGAGAGCTGAAGAACTCTTGGGGGATTCTGGCATCAGCCACCCCTTCCCCTCAACCCCAAGATCACATATTAGGAAATCAGGGCACAGAGGGTTTAAGCATCTTGCTGCTCCCCTCTCCCCTTTGTGTGGTCTTCTCTAACTGATCCTTTTTTCTTCAAGGGGCTATTATTCAAAATAAATTCCTTCTGGGAGAATGGGGACCAGCTGGAGCGGGTGGGAAGGGGAGGTGGTGGGTGACCCCCAGGGACTGAAATGATGTGAAATATATATAAATAAAAAAATTAAAAAAAAATTCCTTCTAAGATAGAGCTTTAAATGTGGTCGGGTTAGATTGTCAATCCTAAAAACCTTAAATGGGGACTTCTCATGGGTCAGGTTACCAGGGTTTAAGCTTAAGATGAGAGGACTAAGCCTCCAAGGAAGGGATTTTCAGTACTGAGGGCAGATTTTGGTGTAAAGTGTGGAAGGCTATCTTAATTCTTGCACCAAAAGCAGGTTCCAGGGTAAAAACTAAAGTTTGATTAGATAGTCTTCCCAGAAAAGACATGTAAAGGTGTAGGGGCTTGAACTAGGGAAGGGAAAGAGGCCATGCAGGTCTCCACTCCACAGTAGATTCTGGTTACCTGAGAAAAGTCTTCCTAAAAAGAGTCAGCCTGCTCTGTGAGGAAAAGGAGAATACACCCCAAGGGACCAGGATAGAGCTTTGGCTCTCTCCAGCAGATGCCTTACCGAGAGCATCTCACCAAGGAATGCATCCTCTTGTTCATCTTGCTACCTAAGTTCTTTAGGTAAGATTACTGACTAGGTCTTAGCTCCCTGGTTTAGGATAAAAATTATAAAAACTGAGAGCTGCAGTAAACCAACCATAAATTCATACAGTTGCTTGGCAATGGTTCCTTTATACCTCTCTGAAGGAATATCAGTTTCCAGTAAGGGAACAGAGTGGGAAAAAAAAAACAACAAACCCACATATATTCAAGTAGCAGTTGAAAGGAAAATAGCAATGCAATAAATGTTCTAAGCTTATATCTAATTACTAAGTGCACCACACCCCAGGCATTATTTTGCAGATATGCAACCCATCTGTACCTACGCTGGCAATAGGACTTGTTGTAGTAATTCAGATCCAACTTCATTGCCCAATTCATAACTCTAAAAGGATGAATGAAAAGAAGGAAGGAGAATTCTCTGCTCATATAGAGCTGAAGGCAAGTGGGGTGACGTATGAAGAAGGAAGAGAGTGATAACCATAAGCTTCCTGAGAGCCATCATTATACTCACCCAGAGGACTATCTCAGTGAAGATGGGAATGCCAGCTGTCTCTTTAGCCTCCACTGTGCTCCAACCACTGCTCCATGGATTTTAAGGAATTGAATTATTTAAACCTCTCAGCAATGCCATACATGTGAGGCAACACTGGATGTTGCTTGAAGTCACATAGCTAGAAAATGGCAGTGCTAGGATTCTGGGTCTGTTGATTCCTAAATTTGTCCATAGCACCAACTCTGGTGCTTACATGGGGCTTAGTATCCCATTTATCATGTATGAAGTTCTCCTTAGTTTGTATTATATGAAATCCACCTTTATCTACACTATATTCTGAGGAGAGCTTAACTTTTTTCTTTCAATTGATTCTTAATTATGTAATACACCAATAAATGCAAATAATTGAAGTCAAAATAGATGAGACATCGCTGACAACACTGAATTATGGTTTCCTGTGACTATTGCTTCAAAATTTCTTTTTCTTTCCTAGTTCCTGTCCTCATTGGTGTCAGTTTAGTATGTATGTTCCAACTTTTTAAAAATGTTTACATGGTAGTTATGAATTCTTTGAAATCATATGATACTGTTTTGTATTTTATTAAGAGAGAAAACATTGATTATATGACCTTAATTCTGGGGCTCCTAAAATTTCTTGGTTTATGGTTTCATTTAATGAGAGATGCACAGTTTAATATGCCTGCATACCCTAAATAACTATTATGCTCTTGGTAGCCATTTAAAACATGATACACATGAAAATAGTACTTTTTCGTTCATTCCTGAGCACGAATACTTACTAACAGGAAGTATATGCCAGGGGGTACCCCGTGGCTCCTCAAACCCTGCTTGTTGCACTCCCTTTATTGTGTGTTGCTTGCCTTCTATCACAGCAACCACTAGAAATGCAGCCTTGCAAAAAAGTGTGACATGAAAGAGAATATAGCATGATCTATTGTTGGGATAAAGAGTGTCCTTCAGTTTATAGTTTGCATGCTGTCCGACAGATGTCTAGTGCAACTCTATTTCACGGGGGTGCTTCAGTGCATGATTTGGGAACTAACTGCAACCAGTTATAAATTTTACAGTTCACCCTTTTTCATTTCATACCATACCTTAGAGACCTAACCATATTGCACATAAAGATCTACCTCATATGAAACACTGCAGCAGAATCAACCAGTATATGAATGGACCATAGTTTATTGACCCAGTTTCTGATGATGGCTGTTACTATCATTTTTAATATTTTGTAATTTGATATACTTTTGTGTTGAAAATATGGCCTTGTTCCTCTTTATCCACACAGATAAATTAGAGACTAAATGAATTGCTGCATCCTAGTCCAGTCATGTCTCTACATTTTAATAAGTATTATCAAACTGAGCTTGACCCTCTTTGGAGAAATGATTTCCTGTAATCTCTTGAAATGTGATTACTGGCTGGTTTGTTTTTGTTAGGGCTCAATATTCCATGTCTATCCCATTGGGGGACAATGCGTGATGGAATATATAGTAACTATCCTGTAGACGTGAGTAATTGAGATAGAGCAGGCCCCTTTTTCCTGGTTTCACTTTTTGTGGCTTCAGTTACACAAGATTGTCCATGGTCTGAAAGTATTATGTACAATAAGACATTGTGTGAGAGGAGGGGAGGGGGTTTGCACCTAACTTTTATTATGTGCATTGTGATAGTTTTGTACTTTATTATTAATATTTTACTATACATAATGTGTCAATTAACATTAACTATAGTTATGTGTGTACAGTCAAAACATGGTGTATAGGATTTGGTACAATGCATAGTTTCAGTCATCTACTGGGCTTCTTGGCGCATACCCTCTGCAGGTCAGGGAGCTATTGTACACAGGGCTTATAAAACCAGGATAGAGTATGAATGGGTTGAGAGGAGGAAGAATGTAGGAAGTAAAAGACATGTTTTGTAGGACAATGAAGAGGCCAGTTAATTTGGAATAAATAATTTATTTAGGGCACAGATGGCCAATGCCTTGCAGGCATGCCTTAAATGTTTTCTCGTTAATTCGTCATGGTCCTTTTCTTGCCCAGCCTTCACCCTTCTTAAGGCCCTGGACACCAACTACCTGATGTGTGCATCCTAAGAGAAACTTACCTGTGATCTGTGGAGTCAGAGAGAAGGTGCAGAGGAAGTTAGGCAGGGAAGGGCAAAGGAGTTCAAAGAATGTTAAGCAAGGAGAATTTGGAAACATTTCAGGCACAATAGCAATAGATATTGATCTTGGGCTGCTGGCATTTTCTCACTTTGATTCTAAATTGGATAATTTATTTCCTAGAAAAGTCATTTAGTCACCAGAGGTCCTGTTTATTATTCACCTCCATGAGTTCCATATAGTGAAAGATAGGGGTTAGCCATTGAACTGTACTTCATAAGTAACAGCAGTCACAGCATGAAGCCTTTATGAAGGATTTTGCACACGAGGGCCACGGTTTAAGTATCTTATAACTACTAAATGTTTATTAATTTTTAAAATGTTCACAACAACCCTAGGAGGTAGGTACGTTACTGTTCTGTTTTATAGGTGTGGAAACCAAGACACAGAGCTTCCGCATCTTGTACAAGGGTATATGGCGAGTAGGTGGTATAATCAGTATATCGTCCTCTGTTCCATGATAATTCATAAAGACTAATGAGAGTTTCTGTTTAGGAAAGAGATACGCAGTAGTATCATGGTTTCCAGTGGTCTGGAGGAAGTGGTGAATGGGGGAAATATTGGTTAATAGGTATGGAATGAAATTTTTATAAGGTGAAGTGTTCTGGAGCTGGATGGTAGGGATACATAACACAGCCTTATGAATATTTAATAGCATTCCACTGTGTACATAAAAGTGATTAGGATTGTGAATTTTATGTGTATTTTGCCACTATAAAAAATGAAAAAAAAAAGGAAGGTGATATAACCCAGTTCCCCAGAATTAGTTGATGCAATTTTAACCAGAAGCAAAGAAACTTGTTCTTTCACATTTTACAATATGGTCAGGGGGGATTGGGGTAGCAGAGGAGGTGGGAGAGAGGATGGGTGTCTGGTTTTCTTTTAGACTCTTCATGATGTTGAAGTAGTTCACAGACCCTTATGCTTGTTTTTGAAGTCTGCAGAGATCTAACACCTGGATTGAAAAATACTAATCTGACTTTTCAGTGTTCCTGGGAGAAATGAGAGTATTGGTTGGAGAGCAAACTGATGTGTTAGGAGTTTGTGTGGCTGAGGTTCAGGACCCATACCTGGAATATCATGGCATGCTGTGGGCAACTTGCTTAACAGTGTGAGCCCAGGATTTCTCATCTTTTAGTGGGCTGTAGTGATAAGCTGTGGAAACTCTTGGAATAGCACTCAACAGTGCTAGCTTTTATTAGAAAGTTTTTCATTTACACCAAGCAGTCAGCATGATAAACTGAACATTGAGGCTTACTGAATGACAAAAATGGCATAGAGCTAGATCTTAGCTTCAATTGATGGCAGACTTCTCCTTCTTTCCCTTCCATTATTGAGCAGATGGGGCACTCCTTTGGTCAGGGCTCTCTGATGTCATGACATGCCTAATGACATTCACATGCTGCCCTTATAAGCTGCAGGTGCATAAAGTGAGTCTTCCTGACATCTCCTAAGCGACTTCAGGGACATCACAGTCAATATCAAAAGCTGCAGGGTTCTCAGCAGGTCAAAGTGAGCTTCATACATGGGGTGCAGAAAGCTGGCCTCTGAGGTCAGCACGATGTCTTCTTCAGATGCCTGTCAGTGACTTAATTCTGAACCACCAAGGTCTTTGGACTTATTGTTGTCATGGATTGGATTTTTCTTAATAATGTCAGGCCTGTGAAAATACAATATCTGAAATCATTTGTTCCTTCTTATTGTGAAGGACTAATGATCTGTGTCATCTGGGCTGGTCCACTGTTAGCCTGAAGGACAGTCTGGAAGGGAGCTGGATGCTGATGCTGCCTTGGGCTATCACTCTGAGACCATGGTATCATGTGCTCTGTGATACCATGGTATCCAGCCCTCTGTGGCTGCCAGAGCAGCAGAGCTCAAAGAATTGCCTAGGAGTCAACTGAAGTTCCTCAGACATCCCAGTTAACTGCTTGTTCTTTCCTTTGTTCTTTTCTCCTAGCAAATGTTACTCAGAAAGTATTAATTCTCTGCAATTTATGCACTGCCTATGGTACTATCATTACTAAATCATTAGTGTTGCTCTTCAGAGGCTGCAACACCAAGGATTTCTATGGGAAACACAGCTGTACTTTGGGGGAAAAAAACTATTAAATTACTTTTAGCTGTGATGTATTGATGTATGCATAACCATTTGACCCACACTCTTTGCTTTTTTTTTTGTTTGTTTTTCTCCTCAGCACTGGCTCGAACCTAACAAGTCCATCTCCAAGCAAATGAAATGTAAGTGTCAATCTGGATCTTCACTTTTGCTATAAAATGTCCAAAGATAGATTCTGTTTCTTGACAAATTTTCTCCTGCCAGAGAAGAAATGAATGAAATTGAAGATCTGATAAGATGGGAGTGGGCTGGGAGGGCAGCTTCTTCTGCCCAGTGAGGGCTTCTGTAATTCCTCCTCTTTTTCTCCAGCCTTGGTTCTCTGTCGCCACTGTTCTCACAGCCCTTGGTGTTGCACCCCTTTCCCACCACATTACCTCATATTTCATACTTAAACAGGGCTCATGAGATTGGCTGATTAAATGTCTATTAAGCATCATCACCATATGCCTGGTTCCTTTTGATTGTGTGGTTGGTGAATGGTTCAGGGTTGAGGTACAATCTTGAGGGACATGGGGGACATGAGAGAAGCAGGTGTATTTGTAAACTAAAATCCTACTGATAACTTCAGTGAGGCTTGTAGTATTCTTTCCTACCCTTCACATCCCCTACAATAAGTATTTTGGGGAATAATTGTATACAAGCTGATATTCTGAAATTGCCCATCCCCCCCCTCCAAGAAATAATAATAATGGAATCTTGGAGAATTCAGCTTGGGAAGCATCTCTCTAAAGTGTCTGGTCGTTCACTTGGGGGCATTATGAAGAGGGTGCTGACAGGTGGTCCTAAGTGGCTTCATATTTTATTCTGGTCACCCATGCCAGGCTCTGATAGTCAGTCTGCTTTTATTCATGGTTTGGAGAGGAGCTTCCAAAATGCACCTCAGAAATTCGTTGTATTCCCTGAAATCCACTTATCTCTCCATGTCAGCTTTCCCAAAGGTGTGAAATGTAAGTGATAAATCAATTTCTTGTAGATCAGGTTAGTGTATATTGTATCATTTGTAATCACATGAGGAATTCTTTTTAAAATATGAAGAAATAATTCTAGACAGCAGTTTTTTTTTTTTCCTAAGTGGGAGAAGGAAGACACTCGGCATGAATGGTGAAGGAAGAAACCCTCCCTTGCTCTCCCTTTCCTGCTCTCTCTCCCTTCCTATTCCTTCCTGCTCTCTCCCATCTTTCTCAGGAGTAAACCTTGTCTGGTCA
This sequence comes from Uropsilus gracilis, assembly GCA_004024945.1. Lineage (NCBI taxonomy): Eukaryota > Metazoa > Chordata > Mammalia > Eulipotyphla > Talpidae > Uropsilus > Uropsilus gracilis. The sequence continues at coordinate 98,656 of PVHY01003502.1, read as the reverse complement.
GTACAGGAAAGATAGTTGCTTGTTGAGGGTAGGCAAGTACCCATGGCTCCTGTAGGTGATACCCATGTGAGATACCCATGAGTGACCTCATGATTCTGTGGGTGATGCTGCAGGCAGAGCACAGGAGAGACATGTGACCTGGAAATTGAGCAGCAGTGGGCAAGGAGATGCCCAGAGACCAGGCTCTTGGGGTGAGGCTGACATAGACTTGAGAGGAACATCCAAGCAGAAGCATTAAGACAGAGGTCTAGGAGGTGCCCTGATTGGCTAATATGCGGGGTGATGAGAATGAACTGACATGCCCCAGGAAAAAGTAACTGGAACCTAATTTACTCCATAACAGCTAAATAGTTTTTATAATGTTTGATAAAAATGGATTTCAGATTGACATTTGATTACTGGCCAATTTCAATTTAATAGCAAATGGAATCTGAATCTGGAAAAAAGATTCTGTAAAAGTAAATTACGAAGCCAGATTGCAAATGTCACTGATCTTGGAACTGGCAAAGCTCTTACCTGTGACCCACTTCTCTGTTTTATCTTAGGACCTTATTGATATTTTTTCAAGATCACAAACCCGTGTCTTTTAGTGTTATCAATTTCTGTGTTCTGAGAGATATGTCCTGAAAAATATTCATTTATTTGTAAATTAGAAAACCTTTTAAATTAGAGCCTATATATTAACCTGGAGAAAGTGGGTCCAACTTCTGGGACTCATCCATAAATTTATTTTATTTTTTATACTTGGCATTTGAAAATGTATTCTTTTAATTGAGGGAACATCAGGATCCTCCCCATCAGGTATTGCAACTGTGGGGTACTTGACACCAAATCACCCATACTTCACCACTACAGTGCTCCCTTTCTTCTTTGTACTCCCTTCCTCCTTTGTTCTCACCTCTCCCCTGTCCCTACTACTCTGATCAGTTCTATAGTCAGCTTTCCAGAGTTAACATTTAAACTTGTCTTTACCTGACTCTTAGTTTGATTTCTCTATATTTCACATGCAAGTGACACCAACCACTACTTGTCTTTTTACTTCTGACTAATTTCACTTTCCATCATTCCTTCCAGCGCTAAGTTGCCACAAATGGCATGAGTTAACTTTTTGATTGCCTAGTAATATTCCAGCCTGTATTTGTACCACATGTTTTCATCTCATCAGTTTTTGGAGACTCAAGTTGTTTCCATAGTTTGGCTTTTGTAAATAATACTGCATGCAATTAATATGACTGTGTAGGTTTCCTTTCAGATTAGTATTTTTGAATTTTCCAGGTAGATGACTAGGAGTAGAATTACTCCTAATTAATTTATTTCGAAGATGATTTTCAATCTTTTGAAGCACCTCCATACTGCTCCCATAGAGGCTGGATCAGTCTGTATTCCCACCAACTGTGTAGGATGGTTCCCTTTTCACTATATCCTCCCCAGCATTTGCTGTTTCTGATCTTTTCCATATGGGCCATTCTCAGAGGTGTGGGGTGTTATCTCAGTGTGGCCTTGATTTGCATTTCTCTGATGTTAAGTGGCAAACATTTTTTTTTTTCCATGTGCCCCTTTGCTATCTCTGTGCCTTCTTTGGAGAAATGTCTGTTTAGCTCTTTTGCCCCTTTTTTGCTTGGATTATTTTTTCATTGCGTAGCATGCACTCTTTATAGATCTTCAATATCAGTCCCTTGTTAGATATATGGTGTGAATATTTTTCCTATTCAGTAGATTGTCTTTTCATTTTCGTTATGGTTTCTTTTGCTGTATAGGAGCTTTTTAATTTAATGCAATTCCAATTGTTTGTATTCTTTTTTGTTCTCTTTCCTGTTTGGGAAAGATAAATTCCTAATGATGTTACTCAAGCCTATAGATTGTTTTGTCTATATTTTCTTCTAAATATTTATGGATTCAGGTTTTACATCCAAGTCTTTTATTCATTTTTTGAGTTCATTCTTGTGTAAGGTGTGGGGTAGTGGTCTAGTTTTATCCTTTTGCATGTGACTGTCCAGTTTTCCCAATGCTGTTTATTGAAGAGGTTTTTCTTGTTTCAATGCATGTTCTTGTCTCCTTTGCAATATAGCAACTGTCTGTATAGGTGTAAGTTTATTTCTGGGTTCTCAGTTCTATTCCATTGGTTTGTGTTCTGTGTTTTTTGTTACAGTACGATGTTTTAATCATTATGACTTTTTAGTATAGTTTGAAGTCTGGAAGTATAACTCTATCTGTTTGCTGCTTTCTTTTGGTCAGGATTGCGATGATCATTCAGGTTTTATGGTGATTTTGTATGAATTTTAATAAAGTTTGTCCCAATTCTTTGAAGAATGTCATTGATATTTTAATGTGATTGCATGGAATCATTTTATTGCTTTGGGTAGGACGACGGTCATTTTGAACAAATCTCTTTCTTGGGCATTCCAGAGGGAAAAATATGGTGAACTCAATACCAGTTTAATGGTTCTTTGAATTCTCATCTTCTTTTACAATCTGTCTGCTATTATTTACTTTTTCAGAGTCATTAAATAGCTGTATATATTCTGTCCAGGTTTTTTAGCTGCCTTCAGTGACAGAGACAGAGTAGATGCAATTAGTCTGTCCTACCTGAAATTAGAATCTTAAAATCAAACTTCTAATCATTCTCCATATAGTAGGTAAAATGCAGCTAATTTATATCATGTGTCTGAGGAGTCTTGAAAAATTTTTCTCATTTTCATATTCCATCTTTATACATCCATGCAAATGTACAAAGTAATGTAAGCTACTCTTCTATTTTTCTTTAAGAATACCCAGATAAGGTTGTTCGTAAACTGTTAAATGATGTATTTTGCTTTTTTATTTATTTATTTTTTGAAATGACATATTTTGAATGTTTGATTTTCAAAGTACTTGTTTTACTCTGGAACTTTAAGATACAATGTCATACTGACTTTCCTCACTTGCAGCCTGTAGCTTTTAGCCTTGTCTCCATAACTAGAATATTGTCCAGTGTATATGCATATAGTTATATACATCAAGATGACAGAATTTGCATATCCTGTGGAATCTTAAATTATATTGGATGAAAATGTTTTTTAAAATGTTGCACATTAGTATTCAGTGCTTAGAAATATAGCATTGTTTCTCTCAGTTTTACTTCTGTGGTCCTCTTTCCTTTGTGAGTGGAAAGTTTAGTCACTTTAGGATAAATCAGGATCTGCCTATTTAGAATTTGAGCAAATTAATCAATTTATTGCTAAGCTTCAGCCTATGAAATGGCTGGGGCCGAGTCCTGCTCCGGGCAACAGAGACCTAATACCAGAAAATAGCTGGGCGTGGTGGCACACCCTTGTAATCCCAGCTACCTGGGAAGCTGAGGCTGGGGATTGCTTGAGTCTGTAGTACCACGGGCAACGGGATCCTGCGGTTCCATGGGCAAAAATAGCGAGACCCAATATAAAAAAAAAAAAATTATGATACTTATTTTGGAGTATTTTGGAGTATTTCCTCCATTCCCCCATATCATGACTTCTTCCCCATCCCCTTTCCTGCAGTATGAAGCAGGGGGAGTGAGAGTGACTTTTCTCATATGCGCCATTCTTTGAGCCTCCTTCTGTGTGTCTCATGTCACATGACTTTTGATTATGTTTCCGCACTGCATCCTCCTCCTCCCCCCCCCCCCCCGGTGTAAGCATTTCCCTCTCTCATTTGAGTTTGCACAGCCTTTGCTGTTGTTGTTCCTGCCATGGTCTTTTCCTGAAAGTCTATAGACTCTGCCCCCTTGTGGCCTCTTATTTCTGTCTCAGGGAAACTTGTAAATGGATGAAACAGTTTCTTTCTCTGCTTAAATATACCCCGCTGTCACTTTCTTCAATGTTTCCAAGATCCAAACAGACCCCTTCCCTAAACTGCTCTGACCTATCTTTGTTTTATCTCTTACCTCACTGGGTTCAGCCTTGTATAAGGTGTTGAGGGAGGCTAGATTGCTTCTTAAAGCTCCAGATAGCACCTGAAACTTGGTTTTGTCTTTTCTGGGTCTCCCCAAGCTCTCTACCTGACTTCATTAATCACCCCCTACTCTCAGCTATTAATGGTCTTTGTCCTTGGATGCAAATTAATATCCTAAAATAACCTTCTTAAAAATATTTTTAGGAAGTATAATCAGCACATAGTTATATTAGTTTATATGTAGTTTATATTAGTATATATGTAGGTATACTACATGATGATTTGACATTTGCATAAAATGCAAAATGATTGCTACAAAAAGTTTTGTTCCCATCCATTTTTGTAATTTTTTCAAATTTGCAACACTGTATTATAGCCATATCCATTCCTGTGATTTATTAATGACTGAAAACTTATACTTCTTGATTCTCTTCCCTTATCATTTCACACACTTGCTAACCTGGCTCCCCTTTAGTAACAACAAGTGTGTTCTCTATATCTTTGTAAATAGAGACCTAAATGAAGGAAAAGCCCCTTTTCTAAAAAGACTGCTTAATCCTGACTGGTGCTTGATTAGCTCACTAAGATTAAGAAGTTATTCTTGCTTACTTACCAGGCACTATGCTTCCACCAAGCACCCTGAAAGGACAGGGGTGACTGGAAATGGTGTCTGCTTGCAGATAGGGGGAGGGACCACTAGTCTCTATATAAGACATGGTTCAGCTCAGCATCACAGCAATAGTGAGACAAGTTGCTGGCTGAGTCTGTAGTGCTTTCTCCCCAGATTCACAATGATTGGTTCTGGAAATCTGTCTTTGATGATAGTATTTGTGTAGCATCATGTTTCTGTAGTATGTATTAGTTTTCACTAATTAACAGCCTCCCTGCTGCTGAATGATTTTATCAATGGGATACATATTTTCTCCCATAGCTAGAGACAGAGTACAAGGAATGTAGATTTTGCTCTGATATAGACAACATAAAAGCTACAAGTGCCACCCTCCTTATGAAGTCAGTTTATTGGCCTGACTCTGATTATGTTTTCTGAGGATCCTGAAACAAAGTACCATTCACTGACTGTGTGACTTAAAGTAATAGACAGTTGTAAGTTTCAGAAGGATCCTGTTCCCTCCTAGGGTTCTAGTTGAAACTCATTTATTACATTTTCTAGCTTTTGATGATGCTGGCCACCTGTACTTGGCTGCATCAGTCTCTGCCACCACCTTCACATTGCCATCTCCCTGCGAAGTGCTCACTTCCTTTTTCTTGTGAAGATACGGGTTATTGGACTTGGAAACCATGCTACCCAGTATGCTCTCATCTAAACTTAGTTACATCTGGAAGGTCCTGGTTTCCAAATAGGATCACATTCTGATGCTCCATGTGTGAAGGAATTTGGGGGGGGGTGGGATCCTCCCAGCAAGCTGCACTGAGCACCCCAACTTAGATCTCCCACATATTATTCACTCTTTCAATGATCATCACACATTTGCATAGTGACTTATTTTTCCCTTTGTGCAATCTGTTCTTTTTTGCTGAATTCGATCCTGTTCTTCTGACAGTAAAGCTTCATATTTTGCTTCTCTGTATTGATAGCAGCTCCATTTCTAGAATTGTTGTGATAGACTGTTCCATTGTCCTCATTCATATACTGGTCTATTCATATCCCTAGTATTTATTTTGGAAGATTTCTTTACATGACCCATGGCTTTTACAAGGCTATACATGAAATCAGTTCCTAATAAATGCTTGTTCCCTAGAATCTAAATACTCCTTTAGGAAACAGATGGGAGAATTCAACTGCATGTTCCTTAAGAGCAAAGTAAAACACACAAGTGAAAAAACCCATTACATAAATCAAGCAGTACTAAATTTCCAGCTGCAGAAGTTTAGTTTTAACTGTTTTTGCTCTTTCCAGTGTTCTTCATCTAATGCTTTCCAGCTTGAGAAGGTGGTTTAACTTATTTAGATATAGCAAGTTATCTCTTTCTCTCCTGGGTTCAACTGTTTTATTGAAAGTTTCCATAACTGATCCTTCTCTCGTAAAACTCATACAGTCTGGGCCTATAGATGGTTTCCACGTTGTGCTCTTTATTGCACAGTGTAGAAAAAAATGATAATGACAAAGCACCTTAATTTTACAATATGTAATTTTAAATGGCATTCACTTTTGATAAACCACAGATTTCTAATTTTTAACCTTATCTCTGTGGTACAGTTGGAGAACATTGGGGTCATTTGATTTGGTATAGTGGTGGGTATTTGAGCTTCAGGGAGAATCCAGTATTTTTCCTTGTCGGAAAGGAGTGTGACAGGAAAGGTGAAGAAAGCAAAGGTAAAGGAGCATACCTCTGGCAGAAGTCCTTCTGGTTTGGGGGAGGTATGTCCAAAGGGGTGTCTTCTTTCTTCAGGGGTGTCTATGTTGTCTTCTAATAGACCACATGATTTAAAACTCCATGTGTGTTGGCAGCTTAAATATATGAATGAATGATAATTATGATAAGCCAAGAGAGTTTTAGAGGTGATTTAAGAATGGGTCATATTGGCAAGGAAAGCTTTCTTCAACTTTATTTCTTTTCTGTTAGAAATTATCTATATATTATCTATATATTATATCCCTTATCTATATATTATATCCCTCATTTTGGGATATAATTTTTATATTTGGGAGATAATTTTATAAGTATAAACTCTTATGCAAGTAATTGAATTTGCTATTAAAATTATTGTTATTAATAGTTGAGTTACACCTGCCAACATGACTCTTGTGGGACCAGTTATACAACATCTACAGCAAACAAACAGTTGGAGTGCTTGCTTTCAGTTGTACTTTTGCTCAATTTTTTTGAGCTAAAGTTCTCCAGGCCAGTTGTTCCTTAGGCTCAGGGAGCAAAGCTCCTGTAGACTGTTGCTCTCTTACCCCTTGAACCAAGATTCTAGGTCAAGATAGATAGGATTCTAGGTCAAGTTGAGGGTTCTTCACTTACTCTGAACTCTAGAATCACTTCTTTTTATGAACTCTAGAATAATGACAGTAACTATGAATTGAAGCTAAGGTTCAGACTGTCTACTGGGTGGTGAAGAAAATGAAGGTAAAGGAGATTAATAATGAATCATTAACTAGTATCATCCTCATCATGGTCTCCATGTTGGGTCCCTTGGCTAAACCCGATCACCATCTGGTTTTATATAGCTCATAAGCTAAGAGTAGTTTTCATGTTTTTTTTTTTATGGTTTTACTGAGGTATATTTAGCAAATTACATTGTAAACTACTTAAGATATATAACAGATGCATGGTATATATTGATACATGGATGTATTGAAACATATATGTTGACTTAATCCAACATATCCATCATTTATTTATTTTTTATGGTAACTGTTTCTACTCAGAAATTTCAAGAGGACAGTATAGTATTATGACTGTAGTTACCATGTTATACATTAAATCCTCAGAACTTCTTTATCTTATTACTGAACATTTATACTATATCAGTCTTTTCCTGTTTGATACCCTCTGACCCCCATACTTGGCAATCACTTTTCCATTCTGCTTATATGAGTTTGACTTTTTTTTAGATTCCACATTTAAGTGATACCATGAAGTATTTGTCTTTCATTTAGCATAACACCCTCTAGGTTCATTCATTTCTTTCTTTTTTTTTATAGATCAAAATCAAGCAATATTCCATCAAGTAAAATAGATGTCATATCTCTATATACTTATCTATTCATAGACACTTAGATTGTTTCAGTACCTTGGCTATTGACTACTGCTGCGATGAACTTGGGCATACACATACTGTATATCTTCAGGAGTAATATTTCTTCTTTGAATATTCTGTAGTTCTTCCTTATTTGTGATTTTGCTTTCTGTGCTTTGTTTCTCTTGAACATCTGTAGTCTGAAAATACATTCCATAAGGTATTTTGAGTGAGAAGTTACATTCACATTGCTTTTACTACAATATATTGCTATAACTGTACTATTTTATTACTAGCTATTGTTGTTAATCTCTTGCTGTGCTTAAGTGATAAGTCAAAATTTAACTTAGGCATATGTGTAAGGGAAAATATAGGGAATGTAGGGTGTACCAGCTTTGGTTTCAGGCATTCATTGGGAGTCTTGGAACATATCTTCTGTGGATAAGAGTGGATTACTGTCTCTTATTTAAATGTTGGTAAAAATAGCAAGAACAATATTTTGTGACATATAAGGATTAAATGAAAATCACATTTCAGTGTTTTATTGGAACATGGTCAGGTTATTTGTTCACATCCTATCTTAATTTTGTCTTGTACTATAAGAACTAGAGGCATCTTTGATTTAGAGACCTTGAAGCTGGTGACATTGGAAATGATTGCTCTTTGACATCTTACAGGGAAAGTTGGTTAATTCCCACTGTAAGTGCTCGGTTCCATTATTATTCCAGTTTTACAAATGAGAAAACAGAGGCTGTAAGTTTTATGCCAGGCCATAGCAATTTGCGTAGGTGGTGAATTTGAGATTAGTTGTACTGGACATCAAAGTCCCTGTTAGAACTTCTGAATAGCACAGGAAGCCAGAGAAATCTAATAATTGGGCAATTTTTCAGCCTTCTAGTGTTTCCTAAAAAGTCGATTTCCCTCAGTCTATGAGTGTGTGTGTGTGTGTGTGTGTGTGTGAGCAAAGCATAAGAGAAGAACTATGACAAAAAGAGAGTGAATTAAATACGGTTTAATCTCTGCAGTGGAAGCAGAGGCAATCCAATGCCAGGAGCATCTTGGAGGCTGCTGCCTGTCATTTCAGTAAGAGAGTGATGGAAGGTTATCACTGCTGTCGATGCTGATGATAGTAACAGTTGTCGTTGAATGATAATGATCACTTCCAACTAGAAGAGAGCAGTTCTCTGTGGCTGGCTCATTTAAACATATCCCCAGAGTTAGAGCTCGTTGAATGAGTGAGTCACGCTCTGCCCTTTTGGTGCTCAAGTGCCATGTTGCACATGTGCAGAATGGATCTGTGTCTCTTTGCTGTTTCATCATCAAATGCTGCACGGAGGAATTCACCAGCATCACTGCATATGACCTATGCTCCATGAAGATTTGGGGGTATTCTCCTCAGCCACACTTTGAAGTCCCTCCAAGCTACCGCACCATCAGGAGGATATGGGAGGGACATTACTCATTTAGTTAGGAGATTGCTGAACCTTCTGATGTGTACTTGGGATTCTTTGAAGGCAAGGCTTGCACTGGAGAGCTCCTAGAAGTCCTGTTGGCAACATCAAATCCTTTGGAAAATTTTTCCAGAGTCTGAAATTCTGATAAATTGATCATGCTTCCTTTTATTTATTTAAAAACTAGTATCCTGGTAGAGGGAACTTAGTGAGCTGTGTTCTAGGTGTGGCAGTTACTCTAACACCTACCTGAGCTGCAGGCGCTATGCCTCAACTGCTGCTTAAAGGCATCTGGGGGACATTTTTGATAACTTCAGACAAAATGTAGAGGCCATGCGTTTATATGTATATTCCTCTCAAGTTTCTTTTTTCCATATAATTCTTGATGGTGATTGGAGACTGACTGCTGGATTTTATGAAAAGCTGCTAAGTGATGTTTTTCTCTCAAAAAAAAATCCCATTTTTTTAAACAAAGATTTGAAAGTGGTTGTTGGTGAAATATAAGGTCATGTTTTTCATTTTCACCTGGGAACTTGCTCAAGTAACCATTTTCTATCTCCAACCCCATTCTGGGCAAGTTCCAAGTAGGGATGAGAAGTCTGTCTCTGTAATCAGTGCTAGCAAACTATTAGAAGTAATGATACCCTCAGATCTGGTGATGAGAAAGAGGCCACTGGGTTGTCCTGCTAAGAGTCTGGGCCTTCTCAGCCCTCAGCTGGCAGATAACTGAGATCTGTGAGACAGGACCCCACTGTTCTCAGTGCAATTACATATTCTTGACTTTTTAAAAGTGGGTTTTGTATTTCTCCTTGTCTGTTACTCAGTGGTTTTCTCATTTTCAGCACTTACATGGCTGAGTAAGTGTTATTCAGCTGTTGAACTGAATTCAAGTCAGCCATGCCCATCTTTCTCCCTCCTATTGCCAAATCCCCTTCACCTTCACTTCTTTAGGTAGGAATATTTATCCCAACAAAATAAAAGTAATAAAGTAGATATATAAAAGCTCAGAAAGGATTTCATCATGTGTTAATGAGAGGTAGGTATGATCTCTGAACTCCTCCGTCTCCCCACTTTCACATCAAGAAGCAGAAAAGTTAGAGATTCACTATTTCTGACATTCACTTCACAACATATCAAGTCATTAAATAGTTAAACTACTACAGTTATAGAATAGTTGTTCCTTTATTGAAAACACAATATCCTTAGGTTGAGGTACTCAAAACTATTTCATGTGAGCAACAATTAATAGAACTGGGGATACTCTTTTAGTCAAAAGGCCCCTAAGCACTGTTCTCCCATGACAGAAGGTCTTTCCACTTGGGGGAAGCCTCATACTTACTGTGGAGCTTTAGGGATGACTTAGTAGAAGAACTTCCTCCATTGAGAGGATTCAGACATGGGCACTGGAGTAGCTGTCCCTGCACCTCACCCTCAATCACTGGCAGAGAACAAGATTGTCAGATGAACTCGGATAACTAATGAAGCTAACAGAGGGCCCAGCAAGGGTACATACAGACCAGGTAGCAAGGAAAATGAAATCACTAGTTGAAACTATCTTTCTGATCCTCCTTTTCTCACTCTGCCCTCAGTCAGTGTTTATTTTTCTGCCTCCTTTAAAATTTTCCATACTTAATCACTCAACAGTGTAGATTTTTGGAGGAATCTGTCTTATAGAAATAAAAGGATGTTTGGATTACATACATACATATATTTGTTTAAATGGCAAAAATGTGAATGCAGTCTGTATGGTGATTCAAAAGGAATACTTGAATTCTGATGTATCTATAATGTGAAATATTAATAGCAATGAACTAGATCTTTAGCTATTGGTCTAGAAGGATAGAAAGGATATCATTTTTAGAGGGAAAAGTAAGAAAACATGTCTAATATGATCTTATTTTATGAAAGTACATTATAAAAATGCTTCACATTTATCATCATGTGTGCATATATTTGTATGAGGAACACAAAATGGGTGGAAGTATCGAGTTGTTGACTGTGATTGGCGAGTTTGGGGGTAAGATGGGAACCTGATGACAAAAGGGGTAAAAAGAGAGACAAAGTGAAAGAAAATAAAGGGGACTATCATCTGTCCATCTACCATCAATCATTTGTATCTGTCTGTTTATCATCAATCATTCATATTTATCTTCATTAGTTTTGTTTTACATGTATTCTGAAGCCTTTAATAAAATGTAGAGAAAAGAAGAGAAGGTGACAGGAAGGAGTTAATAAGGAAAGAAAGAAGAAAAAATACTTTTTAATGTTATTTCCATTGCTTGGCTTTACTGTTCTTATAAAACTATCTCAAGCTTCTTACTAAGGACAACTATAGGTTTTATAATGGCAAGTTCATTTTAGTCCTTTAAAGGTAGTAATTTAAACAAACTAAAATAAATCCTAGGGGAATAGTAGAGATAAAATGTTTAATTCAAAACTGAACTTCTAAGTATCATGAAAGATGAATGACTTCAGAGTCATTTGTAATGTTTGTCTTTGTTTCTATGTGTGGAGGTGTACAATTTCTTCTAGTGCTTTAGAAAATATTTTATTAAATCTAAGAGCACCCAATTCAGTTAAGAAATTCATTATTTCTTGGTAAGGATGTATTGAGTGGAAAGACTTGGCGTGTGTGTGTGTGTGTGTGTGTGTGTGTGTGTAGATTATTTTTATTTTTAATCATCCTTATCTATTTTTTTTCACAATCAGTGGTGACCCTCAGATGTGGACATCATAGTTTTTCTAGCACCAAAGTGCCCATGGTCCTTCCTCTCTCTCCACTGTGCTCTCCCCCATCACTCCCTCCCTATTTCTGTACTCTCTCCCCACTCCCAGCCCCCACCCCTATATTCCCCAAGTGTCTCAGATCTATGGTCTACTCAAGATGCACTGGTGGTTGAGCTCTCTTTCAAATTATTTAAGAATTGTTTATATATATATATATTTCTCATTATGCATTCATATTACAAGACAAACAATGACCTAATACTCAAAGATGTTAGAAATCCAATAGGACCCCCTTCGCAGGTCATTGAGATCTGAGTATTTTCAATAACTGGAACTTTTCAGAATCATGTACATCAGCCAGAATTTCTGCAGACTGAAATTCTAAAGTCTGCTTCAGACAGTTTCAGAAGTTATAGAAGTGTTTATTTTCTTATAAGTTCTGGTCTCAGAGCTAGAGAATACTAAAACTAATACTAAATAATAGAAAAAAGAAACAATGTAGCATCTTTGTATCACTGACTCCATTTAAAATATCTCTTAATTTAAGGGCACCAATAATTTGAAAAAACTAGTCATGTGCAGTGACATTTTTCCACCTCACAGGCTAAAAAACATTTCATGAGGCCAAAAACCTGAATAGTGTTTAGTGTCTATGGGCAATTTATCTGTCACCAAGGGCAGGGCAGAATTGGAAAAAAAAGAAAAAAAAAAGGTGCTCAGATGGAAAAAGAGAGCCATAACATAGAAAGATGAGCTGATGGACTAGCTTGCCTGTATTTACGTTTGCTCTGGGCATCCTGTCAAGCATTTTCTTTGAGTTTCGTTGTCACTGTTGCTTTGTTCTTTGGGCATAATATCTGCTTGTTCCAGACGCTCACCCTCTCCTGCCCCCACCCCTAGGCTAGACTGAGCAGCTTCATGGCTGACTTTCCTGTGTGTGTGAGTCCATGGTCTTTTGCTGCTTTTCTCATGCTTTTTCTTTATGATGTTTCAGCTCATCCACCATACACCATGTGCTTTAGAGTGAAATTCTACCCACACGAACCCTTGAAGATTAAAGAAGAGCTCACAAGGTATTTTTCCTTTGTTTGTATATTTTACGTGCACCTTACTTCAGCCAGGGCATCTGAGTCGTACAGGCTACACAAGTCTCCTGCCCAGAGCAAGTGTCTTGACAAGGAGGTTTCAGTTCAGTATTTTGGCTTGAAATGTTTCTCGCGCACTTGTTAGTCCCAGGATTTTTCAAACAGTTGTCATTGGGAGTGTAATTAAGTGCACAAAAAAGCAGTGGTTCTGAGGAGGAGGTGCTCTTTGAAAACATCTGACAGCAGAGTGCTAAAAATAAAGAGAAGACGACTGTCTTGGGGATATGGGCAAAATCAGTTAGTGTAGCCCCTGACGCCTGTCTTTTGGATCTGTTTCCAGGAGTGAAAAGAACACTTGACAGAACAGTTATCCTAAAATCTGCTTCGTCAGTGACCAGTGATGGACTGGCTCCCCTCTAGTTGTGGACTCTTGTTATCACAACTCTGTCCTTGGGCCTCCTTCCTCTTATCTCCCTCTGCTGAGCCCAACTTCAGTCCATCTTCTGAGGGTTTGCTTGTGCAGCCAGTTTTGACCAATGTTACTGAGCAGAGTTCCAGGGTACGGGGGCAATTGGTGGATGGGGGAGAGCTGTTATGTGCTTAATTTTTGATGAGGCTCTGATTCGGTGACTGCAAATAACACCTTGTATCATCATCTCTCAAAAACTAATCTACACAGGTCCAAAAGCAAGACAGATTCAAGCGCAGTTTGCTCTGATCATCATCGGCAAGGGGAAGTTTTACTTCTTGATATTTTGCTTTCTTGTTATTCAAGAGTCTCTCCAGTGAAGTTTGGTCATGGTGGTACTGAGGGCACTTGGAAAGCAGAAGATGGTGCTGTTTTCTAGTGTTAATTTTTGTGTAGCTATTTAGTGAAGCTTGTACTTGGAGGTGGGGGTGGAAAGGAGGGTGTGTGTGTGAAAACTAGGAATAAGTAGGTAGTGAACATTAAAGGTTATGGCTAATATTTGTAATTTGACCTGCTTTAAAAACTTGAGGTATAATTCACATAACACAAGTTAATTTGAGCACTACAAAGTGTGCAATTCAGTACATTCACAATATTGGGCAATTGTTACAGCTTTCTAGTTCAGTGCATTTTCTCTTCTCTTCCTAAAAAGGAGCCCTGTAGCCATCCATGGTCACAGTCACTTCTTTCCCCTCCCTTGAAAACAACCAATATGCTTTGTTCTGGACATGTCATACATATGAACTCATACAGTCCGTGGCCCTGGCCTTATTTTGGGTATAACAGTTTGCTTACTTATTTTATAAGTTCATCCTTAATTGTAGAATCTGCGTAGCTCAGAGTGAAAGAGGGTTGGAAAGAGGTGGGTGGGGTGAGGGGGTGGGAGGAAGGGGAGAACTTAATAACTTAATGGAAGTAGAGATAACTTTGCCCTGTATTCTGGATGCTAACAGTTTAATTAGGAAGATCATATCAAATTATTTTTCAGGTGACAGATGGCTCACTTTCAGCTTTTGTTTATATTATTGGCTAGAGGGTAAAAAGTGAATGTACCACAATATAAGTAAAGGATGAATCTTTTGTTAACAAAAGTTGCATTGGAAAGTAAAAGAGTACAAAGTTATTAACTAGTTAAACGGCTCCTCTTGAAGTTAAATTTACTTGCATTTCCTTGAATTTGACTGAACAGTAAGTTGTGAATAGTGGAAAGCTGTGAACACTTTCATGTCTGCTAGAGGGATTAAGACAATGCCTTGCCCTTGCACAGGTATAAGTGAATTTATTTTAGTCAGCAGATTCCTTAGAATTTAGACACTGGTGCTGCAATAAACATCCAAGTACAAGTGACCATTTGAATTAATGTTTTTGTATCCTTTGGGTAGATTCACAGAAGTTGGATTGCTGGATTGAATAACAGTTCCATTTTCAGTAGTTTAGGGGTCCTCCACACAGTTTTCCATATCTGGAGTCTGGGAACTTTGAAATGCCTCAGATAGTTACGATTTAAAAATCTATCTTGAAAGTGTTTAGTTTTTCTTGATTGATAAGTTATTTTATTGTAAGAGCAACCTTAGAGTAAAATTTAAGAAGTTCTAATACACGAGAAATGTGGGCCATTCGCTACCATTCTAAGGAGGAAAGATGCTTTGAGTAAAAGGCTTAAAAGAGCAAACCAACAAATAATACTTACAAGACGGTATCTGAAATATTTTAAAAAATCTTTCCTGAATCTCTTCATGTAAATAATCATCTTATAATCTTTCATATTTCTACTGTACTTGTAAATTGAATGTAACCACAGGATGTTTTAAATTTTTTTTTTAGTAGAAAATGGTCTTTATGTTGGGTAGGGAAGGAGTACCATAATGGTCACTTAATATTGTATGCTGAAGACATTTTTTTTTCTTAATTCTTTCATACAGGAGTAAAATTTAAAGATATATTATTATTTTGTGCTATTGTATTAAGGATGTGTATATAAACTTGAGGCCATTTGTAAGGCTCACTGGATTATCCTGAATCCATGATAATCCCTGATTATCTCTAAAGATCACAATCAAATCAAGGACCCGAACTCAGATTTTGTGAAAACTGATTTTCTTTTCTCAGGAATCCTTCATCAAACTCCATTTCTGAGTTATGGGATTAGAACCCAAACCTCTCAGTTACTGGTGCATTGTTATTTGGAACTATTTACCATTATTAAACTCATCACAAAGTGGAAATGAATTCTCTTTGCTCAGTGAATACATGTAGCGCATAGAGAAAAAACTACAGGGCATTTGGTCTGATGCTTGAAAATATTTTTAAAAAGGAAAAAATTGATCACATCAGGTATTACCTAGCACAGTACTCAGCATAAAGCAGGTGTGAAATGAAGTTTCACATTCATTTGGGGGACCCCAATATTCTGTGGCAGCATCTTAACTATTGATACCATTTCCAACCCTTCATTTCTTAGTTAAACTGGGGCTGAGAATGTGGCTCCTCCTAGCCCACATAAAGCTCAGATTATTTGAGCACTACAGGTGGTAACTGTGGTGATTGAGGGGTGCCTCCTTCCACACCAAGAATATGGGGAATAAAAGAGTGATCTTTGAGACTTAAATAGTCAAAGAAGCACAGAATGAATGAGCACACAACTGCCAAGTTATAATTGGCCAAAAACAATAGACCTCAGGCCTGAACCTTGATGCAAGGAATCCAGCAGCCTGAGGAGGAAATCTAGGAGAGCAATACCAGCATGGAGAATGAAAGGACAGTGACAAGGTGTGTGGAGCAAGGGGTTGCAAGCTGGTGTGGCCCCTTCCCCCACTCCTGCCCCCAGCTAAATTGGGTCCATAAGCATGTTTTGGTTCAGTGCTACAGTGTTTTCAAAGACAGAATTGCATGCAACTTTTACATTTCAAATTATTTTACTTCTAAAATCAGTATCCTTGAATTTCTGGAAAAGTTGGACTTGTTTGGTCTGCTCTCCTCAGTGATACTTGACTGAATTGCTCTGCATTCAGCTCCCAGCTCCTTTCTACCAGCTCATTTCACACATCAGCATGTTTTCCTGACTGTATAGCTTCTGAGCTTGCCCTCACCAGAGGGAGAAAGATGACACCAAGCAGATGACAATACTGGTTAGGGATACATTGATTTCTGGCCCCATATCTATGCTTTTGAGATTAATTACTGTACCTGTCTGTTTCCAGTCTGGCCTTCTGACACTGCTTAATCCATTTCCTGCCTCTCCATGTCATACTTTGTGGATCACATCTGCTGAGGTGTGATAGTAGTGGTGGTGGAGGTGGTTGTGGTTGTCATGTGTCTTTGGTGCTCCTTGTCACTCACCCTTGGAAGCAGACAGGATGTGTCAGCATCAGCACCTTCAGATTTCTGAATGCAGAGGACTCCTTTCAGAGTCCTCAGCTTTCCTCTGAGGGACTTGGCTGTGGTGACCCCAGCAGATAAAGAGTGAACAAGTCCTCCTCCCACTTCTAAGTCTACAGTCAAAACTTAGGGAGATTTTTTTCTCCTTTTGTATTGCAGGTACCTTTTGTACCTGCAGATTAAAAGAGATATTTTCCACGGTCGACTGCTCTGCTCCTTTTCAGATGCTGCCTATCTGGGTGCTTGTATTGTTCAAGGTAAGTGTGACCATGGCTCCTACCCCCAAAACTGTAGTGGAGTGTGGAACTTGGGCTCATCAGAGCCCCCCTTCTTTCTCCTCCTCACCTGTTCTGTCCAAGTTCATAATTTGAAGCTAGATAAGTTTGGGTATGTGGTAACAGGGTCTCTGCTTGCCAACCTCCCAAGCCAACAGGGGTCTCAGTGGAGGCCCATGTAGGATGATCACAGGGACCTCTGAAGACAAAAGGATCCTCAAGGCCCTCTGGTTGAGTTCAGATTCCCTTAAAGGACTGGAACTCATGGTGTTGTAAGAAGCTCTGAAGTGTATGCTGTTTTCTATGCTTTAAGCTGCCAGTTGTGGGCCTAATCGGTATGTTGAGGGGAATTAGACCCAGTGTTCAGCTTCCAATGCAAATATTTGATACCAAGTGTCAAAGCATTTTCACATACATTCATATATGCTTCTATCTGTATATATGCACACATGTGCAATGAATGATACTTTAGTTTTTCTTGCCATACTAAGCTCACAGCCTCATACCTCCATCGGAACCTCACTTCCCATTTTTTGATGATTTCACCATGGGCAAATTATTTAAGTTTCCTTCCATTTTAAATGGGGTGGTCACATCCTTCACAGCTGTGTGAGGAGTTCATGAGATTTATTTTTAGGGTTGAACAAACCCCAGAGGGTGGGGCACCAGAAAACAGCAGGGTCTATGACACAAGGTTGACTTCTGGATGCTCTACTTGGTAAGGGAAGGTGTTCTCCAGGATCTCAGGTCACACATTCTGTGGGGACTGCCTAGCACTCAGGTGAAGACAACTCAGGTGTTCTGTTCCCCTGGGCCAATTTGGAGGCAGCTAGCAGAAGGCCTATTTGGAGGGACCCAGGTGACACAGTCATTTGTAGCATGAATGCTAATGACACGTTTATGAGACAAAAGAAGACAGAAATAAGGTAGTGTCTGTATGTGTAGGGGCTGGGAGAGCAAGAATATAAAGTGAATTTATCAGCCTTATAAAGGGTCTTGGAATAATGAACGATGAAGGGACTCATGATGGTCATAGGTAACAATCATAGGTAAATTATCCTTCACAGTTCTAAGCTTAATTACAGTTTAGGAACCCATCATTCTTTTGGAGGTTTTACCATTGTCCACCAATGTTCTTGGGGGATGCTTTCCCCTTCCCCTGAGGACTCCCTAGTGCCAGGTAGTGGATTTTGGCAAAGGTGTTAGACCCTTGGATAGAATCAGGTTTAAAGTGATAAGAACTACAGGGAAAATGTGAGGGGCATAGTCCCTGCATCTGCCTTAGGGTCAAGTATGTGCCCCCAGAAGTCACCCTCTCTTTCATCAGAGCCAAGAGATAATAAAACCCCATAGTTCTCTTGCTTCCCTGTGAATGGTGTGGATTCCTAGTTGGAGTACACTGTCTTCTACGAGGAAGAGTGGATTGATATGAATCTAAGCACCAAACTGTCATCGGAAGATTTCAGAATGCATTTAGGCATTAGTGAATTGTGGGCAACTCTCAAGGGCAAGCTCCATAAGGTTCAGTGATGGAAAACTCTCATTCTGTTTACATTCAAAGCTAAGTCCCAAAGGTTCTTTCAGATGGCCAAGGCTCTCCGTTAGTCCTGTTGCTGTTTTCACTGACCACTCACACACGCAGATCCTGTGGAAAAAGTGGACTTGAAAATTCACGGGCAACCCTCACCTTTTGGCTCTAAAATGCAGTGATGTCTATGTACCATTTGTTGCTCATCTAGTAAAAGCCTGATTCACAAAGTTCATAATGCTTCAGTGATAATTCAGAGGCTCTAGAGATCAGTTACAAATGCAGATAAAATCTGCTTTGTCAGAGCTGCTTAGTCTTACAGAGAGTAACAGGAAACATGCAGTAAAAGGGTTAGGAAGTAGGAAACCATGAGACATTTTAACTTGTTTTTTGCTAATGCTCTTTGCTGGGTATGTATTAAGCACCAGTATATTCTGAGTGTATAGAAAATGAGCAATCACCTGGAATATAGGCAACATCTGGATTACAAAGGGCATATTCGATACAGGCAGTGCAGGTTTTTTTCATAATACAAGTTGTAGGACAAACACAGAATCCTAGGATCTAAGTTCTTTCTAGTAAAAATCTTATTGCTTCTATAAAATAATAACATGGCAAGATTCTTGTATGAACATTCCTAGTATGTTCAACCCTTGTGGATGTGTGACTCCTAGATATTCAAAGTTCAGTTCTAATGTCACCTTCTCCAAAAAGTCTTCCAGACTACTAAGGTCACTTTTCCCTGAACATTATTCTTTTTCATGCCCCTAGTTTTAAGTGCACACACACACATCTGAGTTGTTTGGGGCCTTACTATACATTCCCCACTATGTAGAATCTAAGTTCCATGAGTGCCTTCCTCACTGTACAACCCTCCAATGTGTTTGTGTCATTTGTCACAACTCTACCCTTGAAATAGTGTAGGAGAACCACAAGCTGCATACCCAGCTCTTTTTGTAGAAAACAAAGTTTATGTAGGCAGAAATCCTTCTCCCTCTACCTTTTGCTTGAGGTAAGTCAGAATTAAAGACAAATGTTAAAGGGGCAAGAGACGGCGTGGGATAGGAGAGGATTGACATTTACTTTCTTAGCAACCTTGTGCAGTTTCCATGACACTTTGTCTTAGTTTTCAGGTATTTTTCAGGCTACTTGTTTGCAGTGTTCAGCAGTATAACTCGTTATGCTTCATGGGTTTCCCTAGGAAGAGACATGCATTCCACACACAGTGCCTTCACCAGCCCCTATGCTTGTTTGCATTTGCATTGAAGACATCCAGGTCTCATGGCGGTGCTCTTCCCTGTGGAACAGTGGGGTACCTAGCCCATGGTTTACTTTTTACTCCCACAAACAACAAATGTCTACATCTTCTCCAGATCCTTTAATGCCCTCAGAGTGTCTCTGGAATATGTGCCCTGAAGTGTGATTTACTGGATCATCATATTTGGCTCAACATTCCCACCCTCTCTTGAAGAGCTACATGCATCTATCTTTTCCTTTTACCTCTTGCAACACAAACACTCATCTGACATCCTAATTGTTTTTGCACATCTTATAGGTGCAAAGTGAGATCTTGTCATTTTAGTTTGCATCACTGATTGCTGATGAGTTTGAGTGTCTCTGCACACACCAGCCCTTTGGGTTTTTCCTTTCAGAGATTATCTGTTTATGTCCTTCGGCCATTTCATACGGATTTATAGGAATTTCTCATTTATTCTAGATATTAGCTAATACTGCTATAAATCTTGCAAATACTTTTTTTCAGTTTGTCATTCTTTTACTTTAACTGTGTTGTCCTTTAGTGAAAAGAAATATTTTTTGCTTCTATGAAACAGCATATCTCTTCAGTAAAGATCAAATTCATCAATATCTCCCTAGAAGGTTGTTGGTATTTTAGTTCCCTGCAAAAGTCTTTCCTTGTGTGGTATATACATTTTAAGTTGTTTTAAGAACTCTGTAATTTGAATCCTATTAAGAAGCTTTAAAGAGCTTTGCTTTCCCTCCCAGTTTTGTCCTTTCATAGTCATTAGATGATTCAACAATGAAAGGACAGTAGATACAAATTATATTGTTATATGTAATTCTGCAGATGTGTTCAAGGTATATTGACTTATATTACTTCAAAATCATTTTGGTGCATCAAATTTTCTAATATAACTTCCCCACCATCGATAGTCTACTCTTCTAGGTTTTATCCCCTCTTTCTGCCTGAGATATTTGCCCCTTGTGACTCATTTCTCTTAGCAAGCTTGTGAAATCCCTAGAAAGTGGTTCCACTGCCAGACTATCATTTTTGCTGCTCCAGACTGTGGTCCAGGAAATCCTGGGTTCATCTTCACCTAGACCCTGAAGATACTCATATCAGAAGATACTTCTGGATAACTTGGAAGACCCTCTGGAGTTACCTACCCTATGTTAGAATCTTAATCTGGTGTGCTTGGCTGTACTTTGATACACAATCTAATTTGAAGAGCAATCCACTTATTTTTAATTTTATCCTCTTGGGTGCCTTCATGCTGTGATTTTTCAATGAATGAGCCACACTTACATAAATCTAAAATCATGCAGCTTCAGCCAGGGAGTTCTAGATTCAGCGAAAATTAGCAGCAAGAGGAGACTTGAGCATCCAGTGGCATTCAAGTAGAGGAGGTACCACCTCTATCCTGGGAAACATTCAGAATTGTTGGGGAGTGCTCTTTTGGTTTTCACATTGACTGGGCATGCCACTAACACTAGCACCTGAAAGTTAGGAGTCTGGAAGTCTCCATGGAGAGTCTAAAACAATATTGTTTAACTCCTCTGGGGTGATCTGTCAGTCATGCCCAACTGAGAAATAACGACTTGCATGTCTTTATTTAATAGATGAAGAAAATGAGACTTAGTTCTCTTGGGCTAGTGCCCAAGTTCTCATAACTAGATCTGAACTAGATTCTGAGCTTCTAGACACACACGCTGGGGTCTTTCCAAGGACACAAATACATTTTTTGTTGGGTGAACTTATTCCAAGCTCTACTTTTGTTGGCTTGGGGGAGGGGGAGGGTAGAAGCCAGATCATGTGACTTTTGCTCTTGTTTTTAATCTATTTCTCTTTTTATTTATTTATTTTTTTTGCTGGATACAGCTGAACTCGGTGATTATGATCCTGATGAACAACCTGAGAATTATATCAGTGAGTTTGAGATTTTTCCAAAACAGTCACAGAAGTTGGAAAGAAAAATTGTGGAAATCCATAAAAATGAACTCAGGTAATAGAGATAGACATTCATAAGAACGATAGAAGTGAGAATGTATTCTTCTTGCAAGGAATGTCACATTGCAAAGTAAGAATATTTGTGATGTACAGGTAGACTGTTTCAGATGGCAGAACAATATTTCTGGGTACTGTCAAAGTTTTCCATATCAGTCTAAATAGGACAGCTGTTTATGAACCATTAGTAGTTATCAGTCATTTATTTTCTCATGGGTTTAAAACCACCTTGAGAATCTGAGTGTGAAATATAGAGTAAACATGTAAACCCTCCTGTTCTGAATTGTGCTTAGCCTCTTTGCTGCCTCTGACTATTGCGAGAAACTTTAAATCCAAGTAGAGCCAACTGATAGGGTTTCCTTTGTGGATCTGCTTTCAAGATGACAGATTTAGCATTTCTGTTGCCAGAAAGTTGTGGTTGCTTGAAGCAGCAAAATTGCATACAGTATTCACTGTCTACCAGACACTTTTCCAATTACTTTTACCTATTGACACTCATTTCACCTTTACAACAACTGAGAAGACAGGTAGTCGTGGTTATTCCCATTTTACATATGTGGAACTTGAGGTGCAGAAAGATTAAGCATCTTACCCAAGATCACACAGCCAGCAGATGGCAGAGCAAGGATTTGTGTCTAGACAGCCTGATACTTGCCTTAAGCATTGAGCCACTTCCATTCGGTATAGGGTGCAAGGAGTGATGCACATATATGGGAAACATCCCAATTTGAAAATCAGGTAACTCATCTAGTCTGTAATAGCGAGCATGGACACATACTAGAGGAAGAGGACTGCAAGAAATGAGATGCATCCATCTTCTGGGCCTTTGGGAATTCTTTTTTAAAAATATTGTCACTGGATTATGAATTCTGGTGCAAATGAATCATTGTCTGTGCTGCAAGGGAATGATCAAGTTCCCATTTTATGTAGGTACACCCCATTATGGTGAGTCTGAGAAGTGTGTAAAGGTGTGCATTGAAGATTGCAGCATATTTTAACTTAGAATGATGGCATATGTTCATTAAAAATTGTACTGATTTCAAATTAGCATTGATTTAGGTAATTTTAGAATGTTGTCCCCTAATGAAAAGTTTTGTTGAAATTATATGATGCTATGTTTTTTAGATTTCAGGGGTAAACTTACTACAGATAAGAAAATAAAGTTCCAGGAGGGGTTGGGGGAGGAAAAAAAGGTCTCAGCATTCCAGTTGAGGGTCTTGCGAACCTGGGATGTCTGGGGAGCACAGGATGAGACCTTTCAGACGAAGGACTCACATTCACTGTGTATATTGGTAGGAGATGGGAACTGAAGATCTTGATACATGTTTGATACATGCTTGATACATGTTTCTTGAGTACTTGCTAGGTGCCAAACCACTGTTGACTTAGGCCATTCAGTCCTTCCAAACTATACAAGGTATGTGGGATTGTTCTGAGTCTCAGGTGAAGAGAATAAAACCTGGTGTGGCTAAATGCCCTATTAGTGTACAATCAGGACTTGAGCCTGATTCTTAACGGACACTGGTGGCCATGCTCTCATCTACTATGTCGAGCCATTGTAAGGCATTCAGGTAGTCATGTCGATGTTCCACAGTGATCACCTTGGCAGTGGCACCAGAGGGTCAAGACAGTGGGCAGGAAGAACAGCTAATTATTTGTGCTGTCCCAGTAAGAGATGCCATGTGTCTGGAAAAGAGTAGTATAGGGCAAATTGAAGGTGAGAGACATTGCAGCAAGATTTGATGGCCCATTCAATTTTGTGAGTGAGTGAATTGGAGAATATTCCAAGTTGTTATTTAGGACCAGAAAACTATAGAATGAATCTTATACTTGTACTTGTTGCTAATCCCAAAAGTGGTCACCTGCACCCAGGGAACATAGGGGGTGATCAGTCAGCTATGATAAAATGTGCCCAAAGCTGCTGTTCTGTGGTGCTACAAAAATGTGGCATCTAGTAAGTGCTTCTGAAGATGTATGTCCAGTCAAAATTATGTCACACTGCAAGGAGAGTTACAGGAGGTGTTTACCTGTGTATTTTTCCTAATCCTTCAGTAATGGTGTTTCCTTCTGCATCACAGTAGCAGCATAGAGGTTTTAGATTGGACAAGGATATTAAGAAAACAAGCTGAAAGCAAAAGTGGATTTGAATATTTTAGTATAGTTCAAAAATCTGCCATGGAGACTGGTTTCTCTGACAACTCAGCAAGCCCTTGGCAAATAAGTCAATGACAGTGTTTTTCATTTTGTGTGGGAACTGGACCTTTGCTCTTCCAGCCTTGCAATATCAGAGAGGAGTTTGTGAAAGAGACTTATAAGGGGCTTACCAGGTGCAGCCATCTTACTCTCTCACATTATCACAGCACCCGTCACCACAGAGTGGAGGTGGTAATGTGTATTCATTGGACCATTGTGACAGAGACTTCCTGAGGGAATTTCAGTTGGAATTTTTAGAGTCTGAGAGCCCTCCTAAACACCTTACTTCTGACTTGTTTTCTGAGCTAGTTGAGAAAGAAAACAAAGTGACAGCTAAAAAGACTCAAGCTTTATTAGAAATGATGACAGTGATTTATAGTGAAATCAACATTTTTACCTATGGAGGTTTACTTGATTATAATAATCATTCTCCTGTGTTCCCAAGGAAAGGACAGAGCTGTGATTATTGGGAGAAGATTAATCAGGGAGGAAGGGAAACCTCCCCAGGAGATACATTACTTTATAGGTAGGCATGATTACAGGGGGATGGAACAGTGGGAATCCTTGGAATATTGAGGTGCTGCCAAGAGAAGATCCAGATGTTAGTTAGTTTCCAAGGGCTAACCACTTTGATTCCTTTAGACTGTCTAAGCTATTTTTGAGGAAAGCCTGAAAATTCATGCTTGTGTCAACTTTGCTTCCTCAAATAAACCATATCTTCCAACAGGAGGGTGGGGAGGGAGAAATCATAGTTTACAAGTAACAGTTATTTATCCTCTGTCAGTTACAATTTAAACTAGATTTTACTATGGAAACGCCCCCGCCCCCTCAGTATAGAATAATAAAATCCTATTTATTGCTTTGTTATGTGTTCACCAGAGGTCAACTGGGGAGGTCAACTTTGCTCATCATAGTCCCTCATGGTAGATAGAAGCTTGAATTTGAGACCTGAACCAAAAGGAAAAGAGGGTTCTGGAAAGTATTGCCTTTGCTTGGACGTGATAACTGTTACTTTCCCTTAACTATGGTGATCAGGGCTGGTTAAATGACCCTACCCAGCAGCAAGGAAGTGCAATTCTGTGAAGTGTTTGGAAGAAGGTACAAACTGGAAATAGCTGTCAAACAGCTCCAGTGGCCTTCATAGTCTCATTGACCTGTAGAGGTTTTTGTTTAATATAATACGGTATTTCCATAGCACTTAAGGAGTCATGGCAAAATTTAATGGAGGACACAGTAATTTATTTTCTGCTGCAACATATACATAGCCTCCACCCTTTATTAACAGTGCCCCACCAACCCCTCCCACTGATGAAAATATGTGTTACTATTGGTGAACTCAAACTGATATATCTTTGTTATCCACAATGCCTTTACTTTAGAATTCATTCTTAATGTTAGTCTGTGAACTTGTACAGTATTCATGACATATATTCACCATTTTATTATCATAGAGTATACTCTCATTGCCTTAATCATTCTCTATTCTTTATTTATTCATCGCTCTCTTCTAACCACTGCTAACCACTGTTTTTATTGTCTCTACGGTTTGCCTTCCCCAGAGTGTCTTATGGTTGTGACCATGAAGTATGTTGGCTTCTTTCACTTAGTAACATACATTTAAGATTTCTCCATGTTTCTTCACACAGTGCTCCTTTCTTTATATTGGTGAATAATAGTCTATTTTCTGTATGTACCACAATTTATCCATTTACTGACTGAAGGTCTTCTTGGTTTTGTGAATGTTCTGGCCATTATGAATAAATATTTATGTGCAAACTTTTATGTGGACATAATTATTTTATTCCTCTGGACAAATACTCAGAATCATGATTGATGGATCATATGTTATGAGTATATTAATTCTGTAAGAAACTACCAAACTATGTTAAACTATGTTACCAACAATGAATGAATTCTTGTTCCATACCTATGCAGCATTTGATATTTTCAGTGTTCTAGATTTTGGCCAATCTAATACTTGGAAAGATTTTATAGAAAGAGGCATTTGGGTCTCTTAAAGTCTTGTAAATAGAGGATGTGGAGATGTTTCATTCACATTATTGAACAGACACCAGTGTCAGAGCCTATTTGGCTTCTGGATTCTTCCTATTCAGGAAAATCAAGGTTATTTAAACTTTCTAGCCTATCTGGTCTCTATTACAGCCATTCGACTCTGCTTTTGTAGGGTAGAAGAAGGTCTGGACAAACATGCAATAATATTTTTTGATAGCAGATATTGGGCCAGATTTGATCCGTTGTTTCTAATTTATTGATTTTTGTTCTAAATATGTGGGATGACATGTCTGGAATCAAATTCTGCTTCATTCTTCTGCATCCATAGATAATTCTAAGAAAGAAAGAACTCTTTATGTCTAAAACTCTGTAAAACAGAATCACTTGCAATTTACAGATTCTATTTGAATTTGGTATGCAAAGAAGAGGTCCTAGCAACAGACTACTTTAGAAATAGGCTTTCCAAATAATGAGGATGACTAGAGAGAGGAAACAGATAACCTACAAAGGAAAACCCATTAGACTGACCTCAGACTTCTCTGAAGAGACACTCCAAGCAAGAAGAGAATGGAGCCTCATATTCAAAAAACTCCAAGACAAAAAGTGCCAGCCAAGAATACCCTGCAAAGCTGTCCTTCCTGTATGAAGGAAAAATTAGAACATTCTCAGACAAACAAAGTCTCCAAAAATTTGCTACTACCAAACCCCCACTCCAAGAAATATTGGAAGAAGCCTCAGGACCAAAACTCTCAGACGAATAAATAGAATATACATAAAAGGAAACCAAAGCAGAACCTCCAAATGACCTCTAGAAAATCAATACTAGAACCCCACACATCAATAGTCACTCTAAATGTCAATGGTCTAAACTCATCAATCAAAAGATGCAGACTTGCAGACTGGATCAAAAGAGAGAACCCAACATTCTGCTGTCTCCAGGAAACACATCTAATTCCTAAAGATAAGCATAGACTGAAGGTGAAAGGATGGAGAACAATTCTACAGCGAACGGTCCCAAGAAAAAGGCAGGGGTAGCTATTCTTATAGCAGATAAAGCAGACTTCAGAATAAAAAAGTGACAAAGGATAAAGACGAACACTACTTAATGGTATGTGATTCAACTCACCAAAAAGACTTAACAATTATCAACATATATTCACCAAATGAGGGAGCACCAAGATTCATAAGACAACTACTAGCAGAACTGAAAACAAATATTGGCGAAAACACATGTTGTAGGAGACTTTAACACCCTACTCTCACCAAAAGACAGATCAATAAAACAAAAACTAAACAAAGACACAAAAGCTTTAAAGGAAGACCTAGACCAAATGGACCTAATACACATCTACAGGACACTGCACCAAAAAAGGGAATATACCTTCTTTTCAAATGCACATGGATCCTTCTCTAAAATTGACCACATATTAGGACACAAGGAAAACCTGAACAAATACACAAAAATTAAAATTATACCAACTTTTTTTTCTGATCATAAAGGCATGAAACTAGAAATTAACAACAAAGAGAAAGCAAGAAGAGTGTCCAATACATGGAGACTGAACAATATAGGACTAAAGGAAGAATGGGTTACTGAAGATATCAAAGAAGAAATTAAAACCTACTTTGAAAGAAATGACAAAGAAGACACAACATTCCAAAAATGTCTAGGACTCAGCAAAAGTGTTTCTAAGAGGAAGGTTCATAGCAATACAGGCCCATATCAAAAACCAAGAAAATATTCGAAAAAACCGCATATCCCAACTCGAAAAATTAGAAAAAAAAAAAACAGTAAAAGCCAAAGCCCAGCAGAAAACAAGAAATAATAAAATAAAAGAAGAAATAACATAGAGATCAAAAAGACTATCCAGAAGATCAACAAAACTAAGAGCTGGTTCTTTGAAAAAATAAATAAAATTGACAAGTCCCTTGCAAAACTCACAAAGGAAAGAAGAGAGAGAACTTAAATAAACAGAATCACAAACGAGAAAGGAGAAATCACCACAGACACAAAAGAAATCCAGAGGATAATCAGAGACTACTATGAACATCTGTATGGAAATAAATACAACAACCTAGATGAGATGGACAGATTCCTGGAAAAATACAACTACCCAAAATTGAACAAAGAAGAAATAGAGTCTAAATAATCTGATCACAAGCAGTGAAATTGAAGCAGTCATAAAAACTCTCACTAAAAACAAGAGCCCAGGACCAGATGGCTTTACAAATGAATTCCACATGACATTCAAAGAGGAAATAACACCTGTACCACTAAAAATCTTCCAAAAAATTGAGAAAGAAGGGAAGCTCCCAAATACATTCTATGAAGCAAACATCATACTCATACCAAAACCAAATAAAGACAGCACTAAGAAAGAAAGCTATAGGCCAATTTCCCTAATGAACACAGATGCAAAAATTTTAAACAAAATACTAGCAAATCGAGTCCAATGATGCATAAAAAGCATCATTCACCATGACCAAGTGGGATTTGTCCCAGGGGCACAAGGATGGTTCAACATCCGGAAATCAATTAACATAATTCACCACATCAATAAGAAGAAAAACAAAAACCACATGATCATATCAATCGATGCAGAGAAAGCATTTGACAAAGTTCAACATCCATTTATGATAAAAGCCCTTGAAAAACTGGGGATCAAAGGAACATACCTCAGCATAATAAAAGCCATTTATTACAAACCTACAGCAAACATTATCTTAAATGGGGAAAAACTAAAATCATTCCAGTTAAGATCTGGAACTAGGCAAGGATGCCCACTCTCTCCACTACTTTTTATCATTGTACTGGAAGTTCTAGCCAGGGCAATAAGGCAAGAGAAAGACATAAAAGGGATACACATAGGAAAAGAGGAACTGAAGCTATCATTATATGCAGATGATATGATTCTTTATGTAGAGAATCCCAAAAAATCCACAGAAAAACTTCTTGAAACAATAAACCAATTCAGTAAGGTAGCCGGCTACAAAATCAACACACAGAAATCAGTAGCCTTCCTATATGCAAAAAGCCAAGCAGCAGAAGAAATTAAAAAAGACATTCCATTTATCATCGCACCAAAAACAATTAAATACCTGGGAATAAACCTAACAAAACATGTAAAAGAACTATACAAAGAAAACTTTAAAACACTGCTAAAAGAGATGGAAGAAGACACATGGAAATGGAAAGACATTCCTTGCTCATGGATTGGAAGAATTAACATCATCAAAATGGCCATCCTACTAAAAGCAATCTACAGATTCAATGCAATCCCCTTAAAAATTCCAATGACATTCTTTAAAGAGATAGAACAAAAATTACAAAAATCATATAGAATAATAAAAAACCTCGATTATCAAAAAATCCTCCTCTCCAAAAAAAGAGAGAATGGAGGCTTAACTATTCCAGACTTCAAGCTATACTACAAAGTCATAATAATTAAAACAGCATGGTACTGGTACAACAACCGACAGTCAGACCAATGGAACAGAATTGAGAGTCTGGAAATAAAGCCACACATATTTAGTCAACTAATCTTTGACAAAGGAGTGAAAAACTTACATCGGAACAAAGATAGCCTCTTCAATAAATGGTGCTGGGAAAACTGAACCAAGACATGCAAAAAAAATGGACCAAGATAACTCCCTCACACCATGTAAAAAAACCAATTCAAAAGGGATAAACAACAAATCAAAACCACAATAAGATACCAATTTACACCAGAAAGAATGGCCCACATCAAAAAAATGGTCAGCAACAAGTGCTGGCGGGGATGTGGAGAGAAAGGAACACTCTTACACTGCTGGTGGGAATGTAAACTCATCCAGCCACTATGGAAAGCAGAGGATCCTCAAACTAATGAAAATGGAATTACCATTTGACCCAGCAATCACACTTCTGGGAATCTACCCAAAGGAGACCTCAATGTGGGTACAAAAGGACACCTGTCCTTGGATGTTTATTGCAGCACTATTTATAATTGCAAGGACATGGAAACAACCCAAATGCCCCAGAACAGATGAATGGATGAAAAAGATGTGGTATATTTACACAATGGAGTATTATTCATCAATTAAAAATGACAAATTTGATGAATTTATGGAAACCTGATGTACCTAGAAGAAATTATACTAGCAGAAATGAGCCAGATAGAAAGGGACTGAAACCAAATGGTTTCACTAATATATGGTCAACCAAATGAAAGTACACAGCAGGAGAGTGGGGACCAGCTGGAGCGGTCAGGGAGGGGAGGCGGTGGGTGACCCCCATGGACCGAAATGTGAAATATATATATGTAAATTATTAAAGAAATAGGCTTTCTCGTCTTCTAGAGTCTTCTGAAGATTGGAGGAAGCCATTGCCATAATCCCTGGGACACAACTATTCTGTTATTTTTGAATGTCTTGGTTTCTTTTTTCCACAGATTTTACTGTCTGGGTTAAGAGGGAATGCCCATTCCATTAATCCTGAGGGTGCTCAGAGGATGCTCTTAATCTTGAAGCTCAAGAATAAGAGTGATTTCACTATCAAGAGACATAATATGTACCTCTGAAGATTTTCCTAGAGTTTCTACTCAGCTAGTTCTCTCATCACCAGTTCTTTAGGTTTCTCTTTAGAAGTGAAGATTAGCTTCAGTCCAGGTCATTAGATTTTAAATATTCAAATAGTGCAATTGGCAGTGAAGTGGTTTTGATCAAATATGTTTCTTGCCGTTAAAGAAAAGAAGAATTATCTCAATTGAGATTACCCTAATGATCTAATACAGTGAGGTTGTGTTGGCAGCAATATGATACCAAGTACATGTTAAACCAAATCATTCTCTTTATTTCTCAAAATTCACTTTCTCTGTACATCAGGTATGGTGGCTTTTTGGTGAGGATTTATACTTTCAAAACTATCTAGCTTTCTAGAAGTAAGTGCCCTGCTATGATAAATACAATCTACCTCTACTTTTGATGACTAGATCACAAGGGCCGGTTTAGGTAATGTTCTTGTGCAGTTTTGAGAAGCTTGTTTATTGTGGAAAAGGAAGGAGGGAATTGTCATATAATTTTACAGCTCTAATCTTGAGATGCACTTTCTCTGTCTTTTCTCTCCCCACTCCCCCCCCACCATGTCCTTTCCATTGTCAAGTCCCTCTTTTCAAAATCCTAGTGTTTCTCTTTCCAGTAGGCTATCAAATTTATTTCCATAAAGAGTTTTCTAGAGTCCCATGGATACTAAGATACCAAATTTTGCTGATAGGCAAGTCCCAAGAGCACTCTGAAGTATTTGAGTGGTGAGCAAAATCTGACTAAAGTTGCTGCCATATTGCAGCAAAAACTAACCTAACACAAGTTGAGAGTTCTTTCTAGTAGAAGACCATTATATTGGTTTTCCATCTATGAGTTTAAATCTAGAACTTACAAGCCCTAATGGATCTGGTGGAGACAAAGTCACCTTCTTCCTTGCAAACTGTGCCCCAAACAGTCCAGATCATTGCTGGTGAACTCCATATCAATTGTACAATGTCTGCTAATAATTTGCATTCAAACTTCAAATGCTGTACATGTTGTACTTTATGTGATGATATGCTAAAGAGGATCACATTCAGTATTCCTTTTAGGCAAAAAGTACCCAAGGCAGGCAGAGGGAGATTTTATATAAATATATGTATATATATATATACATGTAATACACACCACACACATATAATATGTGTACATATATGCATATATAACATGTATATACATATTCAACACACATAATATGTATGTGAATATATACTATGTTTATTATTTATGTGCATATATACACACATGCTATGTATATATGCATATATGTGTACATGTTGTACATATATATATATATATATAAGATTTCCCTCTACCTGCCTTGGATTATGTATATATGCATATAATTATTGACTTCACCAGATTTATTAGAAAAGCATATCTTTATAGGTGACATGGTTGTGGGAGAACCTTGGGATAGACAATGATGTAAAAAATATATATGTAATCAATTTTAGAAAACATATATTTAGAGAACTATTAGTTGTTTAAAAAGAATTCAAATAATTTTTTGTTTTTAGAGTCCTTTGCTTCTAATGTCTATGCAGAGACACTGTTAATCTTAGCGAACAGTTCCTGGGACAAAATTTAAAGGCCAGAAGATAACAGGATTTTTGCCAGAAACTCAAGACAGATGGGAGTTTAAACCATTTTTACTTCATTGATCTTAAGTGTCTTCTTGAACAATTGATTATTAGGTGGTTTCGTCCTCAGGGAGTGAAAAGTACATAGAAGTTTCTATTGCTATAGGTGTCTTTGCCTTTTCTCAATTGGTTTTGAGTCCTTTTTTTTCTTGGAATTTTTCCAGTTAACCTATCTTTGTATATGACTTTTTAGACTATCTTTTTTGTTGTTGAAAAAAGAATTTTTGTAATTGCAAAAATAATATTGCATTGAATGTTGAGTTAGAAAATAAAGAAAAGATTTATATATAACTCCACTATCAAGCTAGTATTCCTATCATTTTGAGGTACAACTTTTCACTATTTTTTCTATACATTATGCGTGTTAACTACATAATTTTACAAAATGAGTATCATGTTGGTACAGTTTACTGCTTTTGTTTGAATGTTACATAATTAGATTAAGCCTGTTAAATGCTTAGGTACTGGAGAACTGCTGTCAACCCCAAAGCCACTGATATAAATTTGAGGACTTTTATTCTAAAGAAGGAACTTCTCTTTGCTGTAGATATCTTGGCATGCTGCTGTGACATTTCCTCAATGTCAAATTTCTGATTTCAGTCATATGTGCAGGGCTAGCAAGGGTAGGGATGCTATTCTGAGAGCAGGGAGAGAGCAGTTTGTGCCAGACATTAGTCTTTGTTATCTATTTAATCTTTACCTTGGAGGTAAGTATTATTTTAACTTCATTTTATGCATCAAAAAGATATAGTTTCATTCTATTCTGGTCTTCTGTTCCCAAATGTGCATGATAGGACAGTAAAGAGTTGAGGCTTTGCAGAATATATGGTTTCTGTTTAGTAAGTGTGCAAACAGATGTGCTTGGTTGTGATCCAGTAAAACTTTAAGGACACTGAGATTAAGTGTTATATAGTTTTCATGATTAATGAACTATCTTCATTCTATTGTTTAAACCATTTAAAAATGTTAAATCATTCTTTGCTTGAGAACTGGAAAAAACCAGGCAGGAGGCCAGACTGTGCTGGGTCATAAAATATGCACCATTTCAACTTTTCTAGGAAATCATATCATGTTTGTTAAAGGGATTGCTCCAGTTTACACTCACACTTTCAATATATGAGGGCTCCTAGTGCTTCCCATGCCCCCTCTTTTTTTTTATTAAACTTCTAAAAATGATTGTGTAGTCCAAATTCAGAAAAGTGTGTGAGACAGAAATGTAAAAGCTCTGTGAATTATTACAAAATAAGCATGTATGTAGCCACCACCCAGGTCAACGAGAATTGGTTATAATCAGAAGCACTACTTCTTCCCAAGATTTACTTTCTTCCTTCTCCCCAAAGGTAATCTCATTGTTGACTATTAGCATTTAGCTTCATTTTGCTCTTTTAAAAAGTCATGAAAATAGAATGCTTTGTATGTTCATTTGTTTGACGTTTTTATTCACTTTTATTTTTGTGACAATCACCTATCTTGTGTATAGCTTTAATTCATTCATGTTCATGATTGTATAGTACTCATTTTATAGTTGATAGGCAGTTGAATTTTCTTTTTTTGTTATTACAAGTGGATCTACTATGAAAATACCATGTATTTCTTGCTGCAACATCTACTAGTGTCTGTTGTATATAAAACTAAATACAATTTCTGTATTTAGGTAAGCATAGTAGATAATGCCATTTTCCCCAGACAGTTCAATCAAATTACTGTTCTACCAGCAGTACATGAGAATTACTTTTACTGCATATCTGCAAAAGTACTTGGTTCTGTCTTCTTTTCAGTTTTAATTACCATTACCATTAAAAATTTAATTTTAGTTTTAATGGATTTGTAAATGATTTCCAGTTATTTTAATCTTCATTGTCCTGATCATATTTCCATATTTTTGCTGGCTACTTGGAATTATTTTTTTAATTTAAAAATATTTTAAATGTATTGATTTTTTTTCCTTGCACGCTTTTTAAATTTTGAACAATTATGATTTTTCCCTCTCAGGTATGGTCACTGTAGTTCTCCCATCAGCAAAACACTCATAGTCCATCCTGTTTGGCATTCTTATTTTGTGAGGGACCTATTCAAGTCCTTTGCCCATTTTTCTTCTGTGGCAGTTTAGAAAAAACAACTACTTATTGATTATCAGAAGTTTAAAAAATTCTACTTGAGTCATTTTTTTATTGTATACTGTTGCTGAAATCCTTTTCCAGACTGCAGCTGACCTTTCCACACCTTGGATGAGCGCTCCACTGAACGGAGGGCTTTGCATTTATGGTGCACTCTGCGAAGCTGTGCAGCACTGCCTGGTGCTGCCAGCTGGGACTGAGTGCTTGCTATTAGAAATTAGCTGGCTATCAGATTTATGAAGAACAAGGAGGTGATCAGAAAAAAGGCCACATAGACGAGCAAAACTTACTTTCCAACATGAACTTCCAAATTACAACTTTTCCTAATTAATTTATTTCCGGGCTCAGCATCACTGAATTGAAGAGAAGGGTATGCTTTACAGCCAAGGCTTGAATCTTAAGTATAAACCATGTGTGACTTGTGCAGAGGTGCTGACAGTTTGACCACTCAGCAGGGTGACTGGCTCTCTGTAACAGAGGAGCTCTTATAAGTGTGGATAGAGTGAGGACTTTCCTGTCAAGGGAGAGGGTTGCCCTAGAACAGAGCCAGTGGCTTATGACTGTGGGAGATGCTGGATTGCTTTGGCTCCCATCCTGATTTCCTCTGAGTCTGACTACTTATCAGGTTGAGTAGGGGTACTTAGTGATATGCCAGATAGATCAGCTTCTGCTTTGCTCCAGGTCTGGGGAGCAAGATGAGGATGCAAGTGGGTCTAGAGAAAGCATCCAATATTTGATAATTATCTTTAGAGTAAATCCTAAGTTTTTTTTTTCTTGCCTTATGCTGCATCCCACTCTTCCCTACAACCTCTGGAGGTCACTGTGCTAGATGACATCAGATACAAAGATGAACTTCCAGCTAAGAGTCACCAGATCTTTATAGAAACATATGGTGACAGATGGTAACTAGAATCATTGTAATCATTCCACCATGTACACAAATCCTGAATCATTATCTTGCATGCCTGAAACCAAAATAAAGCTTATTTGTCAATTATTTCTCCATAAAAAGTAAAAACAAAACCAAAACATGAGGTTTAGAGACAATGACAAAGAACTCCTATACGATCCTGGTCTGGTCTCTTACACTGTTTCTCATTAAAAGGAAGCTGGTTCTTGGAGAAAGTTAATTTTATGACTGGGGCAAAAAAAAATTCAACAAAGTCCTGTACATATTGTCTATTGGACCATAGAAAAAGAACATTTCAAGTCATAGCCATACAGAGTCATACAAAGAAAACTCTGAAGTCAATTTGAACAAATTTTCCCTGGAAAAAGAATTGAGGAATAGGTTAAAATACAGCAGATTGCTTGTGTGTATGAGTTATTAAAAATTAAGAACTCTTGATTATTAAAATATAAGATTTCACTTTAAGAATTTATGAGAGGTCTATGGAGAGGAAAAATCTGCATGCTTTGAGAACCTTTAAGAAAAAAATCCCTTTCCTCATTGAGTTGATGAAATTTAACTTTTTTGATTTTTTAAATTCATCAAAAAGAAATAACTATGACTTGAAAAATAGTTAAGGAGAGAGGAGTTATTGTATTCAGAGGGTCCACACAATGTTGGTCAGGATGAATAAATAAAAATGTTTCATAAAAACAAGAAATTTCAAAACTCTGACTAAAGAGGATATTGGGAAAGGCTTTGACAAGACTTTATTTTCCTAAAGTGGGTATTTGAGTTAATCCCTCAGAAATACATTCTTTAGGGATGGATTTTAAAATTTTCTTTTAAAGAATGGTAGAATATAAGGCTACCTCCTCTTCCTTGTCCAACCCTATGGATCATAAAAGTATTAAAAATGAACATAAGAAAAAAAACTATTTGAGCAGAACTCCTGAGATTTCTCTGGAAGACAGGAAACAGAATCCAGAAGAAACACATAGATAGGCTGGGGGTGACTTTAGGTGTCTCAGGTAGCAGATACACAGGGTGGCCATCACAGTTGTGGACAAGTATACTTGAAGTAGGGGAGCAGCCTTCACCCCTTCTACTAGATTTTTTGTCATAGGCAGCAGCAGACTTGAGTTAGAGGTGCACTCTGTGTGACCAGAGGAACTAAAACTTGAGCTTGAATTAAGTTATTGACACACATTCTTCTCACATGGCACACCCCCCCCCTCTTTCCCTACAGTCTCTGGAGCCCATTGAGTTAGTAAGAACAGATACAAACATGATGCTCCAACCAAGATTCACCAAACCTGTAAAGAAACCCCAGCTCAATGAATGAAACTGTCACAGCAAACCAAAGACTTTTCTCCAAGGATGTGGTGTGAATAAACATAAAGAATTGGACTTTTAAAGAGTATGTGAATATCTTCAAAGGAATAGTAGTAATTCTGTAAGATAAAAACAGGCAACTGTCTTGACTATATAGTCATTACATTGGAAATGGAATACTGTTATTTAAAAATGCAAATGAATATATTTACCCAATGGAATATTATTCAGCAATCAAAAAGACAAGATATCATTTGTGTAAACATAGATGGAACATCATGTTAGTGGAAATAAGTCAGAAAGAAAAAGAGATACCAGATGGTCTTACTTATATGTAGGATATAGAGAAAACGAAAGGACAAGAAAAATTTCAAACTAACAAACTGACAAGAGAAGTAAAGCATAAAGCAAGGGAGGGGGGATGAGGGTGAAATTAGGGGGAGGGATGAGCACAAGAGATCAAGGTGACAGTTCACAGGTGGTGGGAGTGAGTACCTTGGGGTATATAACAATGTAAAACAACTATGTGTAATCAAAAAACCCTGAAAAACAAATTTAATTGAGATGAAAGTCAGATATCTGTGCACAGAAGAGCAAACTGGATGTTTGAAGTAAAAATAATTCAACTTAGTACCAATGGTCAGTGATTAAAAGAATGAAACAAAGATTAAAACACATGGAGATAGAGATTCAAAACCCATTTGTTAGGGCAGATTAAAGAAAAGTGAAAGTTTGGGGGGAAGTAGAGGAGGTAGGAATGGAAGAAAACATTGAAGAAATGGTTAAGAAATCAGTGGTTGGATTAAAAGTTTCCCCAGTGCTTATTATGAATAAAGACACTCCTCAGACATATCACTGTGACATTCCAGTACATTCAGGGTAAAGAGAAGATCTCAAAAGGCCTTAGAAGGTAGTTAGAATACTGCATTTTGATTTTGAGGTGTGGTGACTCAACTGTCTTAGGAAATATCCATCTTTGGGGAGAAGCTGGGATAGAAACAGATTTAACATCACAATATAGTTTTATGTTTTAAAAATAAAATAAATTCATTTTATTTTCCTTAGCAAACTCCTCTTGGATGTTAGGATTATATATTTGTCCCTGGGGAAAGGTTCAGGTTCTCTAAGATACATGTGGAATATTGTTGTTTGTTGAATTGGAGTCTTTGAAATGCCGCACAGATCCTGCTTTGGGCATTAGCCCCAAAAAGGCTTTTCACAGTCATCTATATTTGTAGCCCCTTCTACCCTCCTGAGGCCAAGACCTTGTTTACCACCCTCAAGGACAGTGCTAGAACTAATGACAGATTTCCTTTCAAAATCCAGGACTTTCCAATGGGAATGGCTGATAGTTCTCACCCAGATAGCTGTTTAGGCTTGTTAATGGGGTCACAGGGTTGCCCACTTTTTTCTCTGAGCAAGAAGGAATGATATTTACCACAAATAGACATTTTAAATAAGTAGGAAAAAACTGATGCTGAGTTGTATTTCATATTAAGATTGAATTTGCAAAGACCTACTGGTAACTTGATAACCTTGATTAACTGTGCAGTCAGTGGACTCCTCATGAGTACATGTGGGTTTATTATGGAACAGTTAGCTCAAGAACACAAGGTCAGATATCTTAGCAAAGGGTTCCTGGTAGTGAGAAATAACGATCAGGCTTACTGATCACTGTTTATGCGGGGACTTCTTCCTTCAGTATCACATTTTATTGAATGAAGGGATGCCATGTCTCTATAATTTTCCATGTTAATGCTCTACATTCTTCTTTAATTTTAGAGGCCAGAGCCCACCAGTTGCCGAGTTTAATTTACTGCTGAAAGCTCACACCTTGGAAACCTATGGGGTAGATCCCCATCCGTGCAAGGTAATTGCCTCGCATAGTTGAGTGTTGTGCTCCAAAGAAGGTTGCTTTTGTGCAGGCCTGACAGACCCCCTTCTAGGGCATATCCACAACTGACCCACTGCCCCTAACTGGAAGGGACAGAGGTGGGTTTCGGTCATGTGTTTTGGCAGTTGATTTGCTCCATAGGTGTCTATCAATTGCTTGTTGATTGCTATGTAGTAACCACATGTTCCTAAATTAACATACTTGGATTCATTCATTAAAGGGGTGGTTCTACCACAGAAAAGTTATAGGATCCTCTGAGATTTATTTTCAAGGCCATTGCTAACAAGACTGCAGCCTTAAACAATGAAAAGTTGAAAGAAAAAAGATTTGAAATTGTTTTTCGCTGCTAGGAGTACTTGTTGTTTCCCTTTACCAGTTTACCGTGCTTCCAAAGTAGAATGATATGTTATTAAGTCTGGGAAATCTATTACCACTAATTTACGTGGAAACATTCTTTGAATATTCTCAGTCTCCCAAAATAACCTCTTTAGCCTCATACCAAAGAGAAAGCTTTCCTTGCCGATAGGGTAGCTGGGAACTTGCACTCATATCTGACGGTATGGCTCTCAAGTGTGAATACACATGACATTGGCTGGTAATCACCTGGGCCCACCCCAAACTTACTGAATCCAGCCGCTTGGGAGTACAACCAAAACATCTCATGTATGATTCTCATGTACATATTTTCCCACAACCAATTATGAAGGCATGGCTCTCCTTTCCATACCCCAAACTAAGCATCAACTAGACATTACCCCGAATCTCCAAAGAAACATCAATCCAATCTGGGTGTTAGTGGTCAACTATTGAGTCAACCTGGAATGTCTTTGCCCAGTGTGACCAGCGGGTGGTATTTGGTGAAGTGCTGGCCCCATAATTCTCAGTTCGGGATGCTCCCTAGAAGCACCTGGTTGCGTCATCAACTTGTGTGCCCAGTGCCTCAGGATCTGTGGGCACAGGGATGCCCAGATGACTCCAGACCAGGCTCTGCATGACTCCAGGGCGCAGCCACCACAGAGAGCCTGTGGTCCTGGGATGTGCATCTTGTTCTGCTCACATGGCTATTTTAGAATATTTGCCAGATGCCCCCTCCTGGTAATGGTATAAATTGGATTATTCCGTTCAGTGAATTTGATTTTACCTAGCATTCGAGCCTCTCTGTTTATTTCATGTATTACACAGAGACTGGATTTTGTTGTTGTTCCTTTGCTTCCACTTATCTATAATATGCTTGGCTTTCTGTCTGAGCCTGGGGCATTACTGAACATAGTTTTATATGGAGGTTGCTGGAAATCATGTGTGGGATTGAGTCATTTGGGTTCATTGTGTCCTTGGTTTCCGAACTAATGGCAACCAAGAACTGTTTGCCCATATTACAGGGTATCTCTGAGAACTCAGGTGGCTCCAGAAGACACTTAGAAGCAGAGATAGTGCCTTGGGACTAATCCGTATTGTTCCAGGAGATCCTGGTGAAGCAAAAGTCTGTTTCTCAAAGGGTTCGAAAGATTTATCTTTTGGGACCTTGCCTACATTTTGGAAGTCATACCCTTACAAGTCCCATATCAGAAATTTAGTTTATGGCAACAATTACTGTAATGAGCCTGAAATTAACTCAGGGCAAGGGTGAATAGGCATGCCATTTACATTTACCTCAATCCTAATATATTTTAATTTTTTTCAGGATTCAACAGGCACAACAACATTTTTAGGTTTTACTGCTGCAGGCTTTGTGGTATTCCAGGGAAATAAGAGAATCCACTTGATAAAATGGTGAGTATTTTTATGGAAAACTGGTTTTTCATTTTTTCTTAACCCTGTCTTTCCTTCCCTGCTTTTGAGTTTATTATTACTGTAAACATCAGATAGAATGCTTAGCTCTTATTTCTTTGTCTTGGCACGTCACTATAATGGGGATTGTCTGTAAATGAAATCCAATTAGAGTCC
Source organism: Uropsilus gracilis (assembly GCA_004024945.1). Lineage (NCBI taxonomy): Eukaryota > Metazoa > Chordata > Mammalia > Eulipotyphla > Talpidae > Uropsilus > Uropsilus gracilis. The sequence continues at coordinate 58,297 of PVHY01003502.1, read as the reverse complement.
CTGGATCTCAAGAGAAGTGGGGTATGTGCTGTGCTCAGGATCTCTGCCCCTAGAGAGAAGGTTCAGTGTTTCCTCACCAGTGGCTCCTGGGGGTGGGAGAGGGGGTGGCCATAAGGATCAGGGCAGGACAAAGGTGCAGGCTCCTGTCAGCAGCTCAGTACCACTGTCTTCCACTCTACTCTCTCCGCTTGAATCCTTGTTTCAAACTTACCCTTGGTATCCAGTGTACATGTTTCCCTGCTTCCTGAAGCAGAATGTTTTGATTTGGTGTGTTTTGATAGGTTGCCTCTGTGTCTGGAACCACTGTTAACTTTAATTTCTATGGAAAAGATTGAGTGTTCCCAACCCCCCCAAATTATCTACCAAATCATACCAATCAGGAACGATTTGGATAGCAAGAGAGACCTGTGTCAGTGAAGATGCATTGGCTCAATGTAACAGGAATGTCTACTTACTTGCTGTGGGCTACAAGTAAGACTGACTATCCCATACAGCAAAAGGCACAGGGCTGGGGTAGTTCCGTAATGTGTTAATTAACCACTAACACTGTGAGAACTTAGCTCCCTCCATTTTCTTCTCTGCCTGACCAGGATGGTAACTTTGGTCATCAGGCTCCCTCCTGAGGGCCAGCTGTCCATCTCTGACCACCATAACCTCACACACAGCAACTGTCAGAGCCTGGAGCAGAGGTACTGCTTCCTGTCTCCTGTTAAAACAATGCTAAAACCTGGTCAGACCTTTTCTGGAGTCCTGAAGGAGACTTCCTTTGCACCCTATGGGGTAGGACTGGGTACCTCCTTAAACCAGTGCTTTCGAGAAGAATGGGAACTCCATAGCTGGATAGGTCAAATCAGGAGCCATCTTCCTGGGACTGGGAAGAGTATCATCTGCATGAACACATGACTCAAGGAAGAATATAGTGTAGCTTGTGTCAAAAAAGTGGCAGGAGATCAAGCAGGGTAGGTGTTCAACCATGCTTACCATGAAGGACATTGGTTTTGTAAAGAGTGAAGCACTCTTACCATCTTGTGTGCATTGGGTGTAATAATTAAGGTGTAGTCTTGTTCATACTGTCAACATGAATCAGTTTCCTCTCTGATGGTCCCCAATGGGTTTGCCAACCCTGTTCTGTCTCATTGGATGGTGGGTTCGTTCTTTGGGCCTGAACCCTTGTTTCTGAAGCTCTTCTTCAGTCTTGGATTAGAAGTACTCTATTGTACTTACTGGCCCCCAGTTTCTTGCATTTATGGCTCCAAGATTTCTGCTAGCACATCTTTATCAAGTCCCCTGTTTCTTAGCACTCTTCTTTTTAGCCTTTGCCTTCCTTTTAACCCCTTTCTACTAGATTAGCATTCTGCTCCCTATACTTTCTGCTCCTTTTAATTTATGAACAGCTCTCACTTTCTAAGGTCCTCACTTTCTCTATATGTCTCCTTGCCTCCTTATTTCTGCCTTTTACTAGATGTATGCTTTCAACCCCTCTGTGCTGATTTATTCTCTTCTTCTGTGGCATTGCTACACTCTTGTTTCCCTTTATTTCCCCGAGTCTTAGGGTATACAATCATAAAAGGGGGGAACAGTGACAGCTGACTCCCTTGCAGTAAAGAAAAAAGATGGGAAGAGGCAAATACAATGTGTAGGTGTGTTTTGTCAGCTATGATGTACATACATATGTGATAGGGTGATGCTATTCCCTTTTCTTCAGTGGGTTTTCAGCATCTTGTAAAGAATGTTAACCACCCCTCAATTCATTCTAGACTGAGTTCCCTAGGGATTCCTACTGACTTTAGAGGGGACATGGGAAACTTGTGGATTCTCCCATTGTACCGTGCCAACTAGGAAAGACTTGTGGGTCCTGAAAAGTGTCTTAGGTGTTGGATTACTTGATCTCTGAAGTTGTTAGGTTGTAATTGGACAGATCTCAAGTGCAGATTTGTTCCTGATCTCCCCCCCCCCTAGTTTCAGTTTCTTTTGGGGTATGTTCAAGAGCTGAGATGGACACATCTAGGGCATTTTTGGGATTCACATGTTGGTATCCCTCTGGGGTCCTGATGCCAACCCCATGCTTCCCAGCCTCTGCTTACACATGTAAATGTCACTAAAGTTTTTTTTCTTCCCACACTAATCCTAGGAGTTGTTTTTTTAAAAGTTCCATTGAACTTTGTCAGTTTCACAAATCCTCTCCTAAGTTTAAACAACGGTTCAATGTGACCTCACTGTTCTTTTTCTCTCTCCACAGGAAAAGCACAGGGTACCTCACTACCCTAGGGGATTAAGTCAAGGGAACAAAAATAGAATTTTCTTCTCTCTCTGCACATATATTTACACATATCTTTACCTAGAGTCTACACTTCAGGCAGATTTTAACCGAATTTCTTAAGATGAAATCTAGAGTCAGGTTTTGACTGCATTGTGTCATCATTTATTGAGTTTCTTCATCATTTTAAGCATAGGATCTGATACAGCTATCCTTTTAAAAATAGGCAGAAAAGAAGTAGCAATCCTGAAGTGTGTTGGATGTGCTTCTTAGAGATGAGTGTGAAAGGTTAGGGGAGATGTGAATCCACGGCAGTTTACTAACTGAATCTGAAAAAATATGTTCTTCTTGAGTCACAAAACTTGCTGGTCGATTCGTGTTTTGGTCATTAATGTTCACAAAGTCCTTGGCACTCCTCAGGAGAAAGGTGTAGCTTAACTCTAAGAAAAAATGGGGAATAAGTAATTCTGAGCTGCCTGTGGATCCTCTCTTGGGAAGAAAATTACTATATCATTTACTTGGGGGCTTTTCGCTGCTCATTAGTCCTGTGCCGATGATAAGATAATATCTTGTTTCCTTGCTGTCAGCTTGGCATTTGTGAGCCAGCCAGATTCCTGTGGGAAAGCCAGGTACCTTGGTTAGCTGCCACTTTTTTTTTTTTCTTCTCACTCAAAGAGATTTTCTTTTCTCAGGCCAGATGTCTGCAAATTGAAGTTTGAAGGGAAGACTTTTTATGTGATTGGCACCCAGAAGGAGGTCAGATACTGTTTTTCTAGTTACCTGTTGTTGTTGTGTATGTGCGTGCACATGTCAGTGTGTGTGCCTATGTGTATGTACAAGAGAGTATTGTCGCCCCCAGAGACTGTGACTCTCGAGTTTGTAATGATAATGGAAGCTGTATGCCAAAAATGTTTCAGAAGTAAACAAACACTGGGTTTGCACATTTAGGAATAAAGTCAGTAAGCAGTGCTTAAAACAGACTGCCATGTGCAAAACTCTGAGAGAGAAGTGGAAACCTTCTTCTACCTAGAACTGGCCAATATACAGATTTATGAAGCGAGTGCAGAATCCTTACAGAACCAGATACCAGCCAGTGTTACTGCTGAGTTTCATAAATAGGGTTTTTCAGTCCAGAGCCCCTTAAAGAAGTTATCAGGGGTAGAATGGGCTTAACAGTGAATACATTTGGGAGGCCATAACTAGTACTTGGTGCTTTAGGCTGGGGCTGGTAAGTTTGTGAATTTTCTTGATCTTAGTTTTTCAGTTCAAGTACTGATTATTTAAGGAAGGCAAGTGCATTTTAAATTAATCTAAGTCTGATCAAAGGGGGTTGGAGAGTTGAGGATTATGAGACTACTTTTTATTGGAAATAGGGCCTAGATAGATTAACAACTTCTGCAAAAGGTGATGGAAGAGAGACCAGCATTTCACAGTACTTTTAAGAATAAAAGAATGCATTGTTACTTTCAATCTCTGGTAGGTGGCAGGATGCAAAGAGGTAATACCTAAAGGAAAAATATGAAAAACATCAACTGTGCATAACATGCTCTTTCTTGTCTTTTTTTTTTTAATTAGAAAAAAGCCATGTTGGCTTTCCATACTTCAACACCAGCTGCCTGCAAACATCTTTGGAAATGTGGGGTTGAGAATCAGGCCTTTTATAAGTAAGTAGCTTTTACTCACTTAATTGTAGGTTTTAAAAGCACCCATGGAACCTTTTACATGTTGCAAATAGCTGCATATTCATTTCTTCTGATACAGTCCCTTAAATTATACTTAAGGGGATTATCAATCACATCCATCCTTGAAGATGAGTCTCGGTCATTGTGGCCCCATCTTGAATGTCCTCTTGGAATTGTTATGGGACTTTTTATTTATACTGTTATTTCCATTCAGTATGTCACATCTTCTTTAAAAAAATATGATGGAGTACTATTGCTTTATAATAAATTTTAGACGTACTGCATTAAAAGTCAATATCTGTGTATACTAAGTCCACCACTAAAAGTTCATTCTGTCTTTCACTATACAATTGATGCCTTTTACCCAACTTACCCACCCCCTTCCAATTTCCTTTGTAGTAACTACTAAATTGATTGGTCTTAGTGTCTGAAAGTTTATTTTTGTTTTATTTTATTCACCATCTCTTTGGTTTCTCTATGTACTACATATAAGTGTTTTTCTTTCTCATATTCTTTCACTAAGCACAATGCCTTCTAAGTCCACTCATGTTATTGCAAATGGCAGAATTTTATCTTCTTTATAGTTGATAGCTGATATTCCATTGTGCCTATATATACATATATATGTGTATATATACATACACACATACATATATTCATACATCATCTTCATGCACTTGGGACACTTAGGTTGTTAGCTCTTGGCTGTTGTAGATAACAATGTTATATACAAGAGGGTCACAGTATTGCATGTGGTTGGTAGCTAAAGCAGAAGCAGACTGTAAGGCAGAGTTTAGTGCCAGTGGTATCTTCTGGATGTAGTCACTAAATGTACCAGTAGAACCTCAGGGAAGTGAGGCGGGGAAGCAAGCAGTATAGGGTACATTGCTGGATGAATCACTACTGTGGGCAGCTGTGCTCTGCTCTGCCTGAGAACTCAGATGCCTGAAAGTTCTCCCATAGCTGTCTGAAAACTTGGGCAGTTTATGGATTCTCCATTCATTTTCGTTGAAGGTCACCTTAGACAGCAGAGTTAGTACTCTCTGGCACTTCTGGCTTCCTCTGAGCAGGGGTGCCCTCACAACTGGAAAAAGAAACCTTTGGCAGAGAGTCTTACTATGTATTCATAGTAAGAATTCTGGAGTATATAGACATTGGAGCCAAAGGTTGGTGAGTGGAATGCTTTCAGAGTCTAGGATCTTAGAAAATTGTGCTGGACTGGGTTTTAGGAACCATTCATAAAGTTCCCAGGTTTCAAAGAGATTAAAATTTAGGATCTTTCCACCAAGTTCCAACCTCTCTTCTTTGAAACACACCTGTTGGTTGGAAGAGGAGTGTTGCGTGTAATCAAGAAACTATCCCAGCACAGGGGACATCTGGTACCCAGGCTCCTCCATCCCCTCTTTCCACTGAGATTCTTTTCTACTCATTTAGACTCACCTCCCTATAAAGTGCTGTGTCTCTAGGACTTGACTGACAAGAGTTATCAGGAGAATGAAGGCTTGGATGTTGATTTTCAAACCTTTTTTCAGCCACAAAACTTATTTTCCTTCAACAAAAGTTCAGGTGAGGCCTCATATGTCACCTGGGGAATGTCTTTTGTATGTTTGAGGGTGCACTGGTTAGCTGGCAGCCAGCAGAGGTCAGCCTGATAATTTTATCTTTAGGTGTAGTAAGTGTACCAAAGAAATCACTTCCAGACTTCTGGACTTCTGGAAGCCTCAGAAGACCCAGGGAGGAAAGGTGGCTCTGGATGGAGCTGTGTCAGTCCTGTTGGCACTCCTGCTGTCGTTAGGTTGCACTATCATTTCTTTTAGTAGGACCTCTAACTCCTAATGTGTGCACTGAGCTGAGATTTACCAGAAACTTTTGTTCCTCCATTATCCCATTACCACCCCTGTTCCTTAGGAAGAAGGAAAGATCCCTCTTGTACTCACCCAGTTATACCTAAGCTGAACCTAAGTGAACTTAGGTCACTTAAGCGTTGGCAAGCCTCAGTCTGCTCAGGTAGAATGGATCAGCCGGAGACTCAGGTATGCTCTGCTTGTCCCATTGTGCCTAGTAAATGAGTGTGGGCTTTGGAAACAAAGAGACTTTAGTTTGAATCCAGTCTCCTTTACTAGCATTGTGGCTACAACAAACTTTTAACCTTGTCTTTATGATAAACAGTAATTGTTGCTAAGGTGGCAGCTACTTCTTCCTTCACTAACAAGGAAACATCTTTGAGTGCCAGTGTGTTGTCGAGCTCATCCCTTTGATTCTGAAAAGCCCTGATTCCGTTCACCTCTGGGGTGGATGGAAACATCTTTGAGTGCCAGTGTGTTGTCGAGCTCATCCCTTTGATTCTGAAAAGCCCTGATTCCGTTCACCTCTGGGGTGGATGTCTGCTTCTTCCGCTCTTTGATTCCTTTTCTGGGCAGAGGTCCTGGCTGATTAACTGGCAGCGTCCAGTTCTGTCCAACTGGTATCATGCTTCAGTGGTTTCAGCTGGCAGAGGCAGGCCCTCATCTTGTTTCCTGGGTTGGGGGTGACTTGCTCTCTCTTTTTTCTCTCACCTGCTGTGGGAGCAAGGAAGCCTAGTTGCCAGTGCCTGTGAGTTTTATAGTGCACTTTTAACACATGAATGTACTTTGGCTAGGGGCCAATCAAGTTTGAAAGCCATGGCTGTGAAATTTGCTACCTGGGAATAAAGCCCAGAAACAGAAACTCTGATTTTCCCTCCTGTTCCAAAACCCCAGGGCACCCTGACTCAATCTTAGACGGTTACCACTGAGGAGTGTCCTTTATGCCCTTTACTTCCTAGCACTGGAACATGCGATGGTTCCATGTCCTGGGTCTCCAAAACCATGGTGCACTGGAGTGTTCAGCAGCTCACAATGTTTTCATCCAACAAAGGGTTTTATTTAAGTATCATTGGTCATAGCATTATATAGGTGTACAGTCTTATAAATCAACATCTGTATGTTGCATATATGGAAACTATTTTTCCACCTATCTTCATATAATTGTCTTCTTGCACCCAATTCACACCCTCTTCCCTTCCTTTCTTCCTTTTTGCTAACCACTGCTTTGTTCTTATAGTCTGAAAGTTTGTTTTTGTTTTGTTTGACAAAACTACATCTCATACTTAATTTATGCCAAACACTATGCTAGGCGCTGGAAACATGGTGGAGCCTCAGTGATACTCCTTGTCCCTAATTTTGTAAGGCTTCATTTGCAGGGACAAAGGCTGTCTCTTGTGGATTTTTTTATTTGGAGATTGGTATGCATTTTGCCAAGGAACAGTTTTACACTTGGTAGGTGAGAAACTGGTTGACTCCTTAAATTGGGACTTCTCACACTTGGCAAGGAGCACCTAAATCACCAGAGATCTTGTTAGAATGTGGCATAGTAGGGCTGAGGTGGTGGGGTGTGTGCGGGGTTGGGCATGAGAGGGCATATTTCTAATAAGGTTCAGGTAATTCTGTGCTACAGGTCTATGGAACAAACCGTTGATTCTCAGTTCCTACTGCACACTAGAACCAGCTGGATAGTTTTAGAAAATTATCAGTGTGGCCTGTCCCAGATCCAATTAAATCAGAACATGGTCATTGCAAAAAACAGGTGCAAGACTGTTCATGGCAATATTATAATAGCTAAAAAATTCACATAGCCCACAAACTGATGATAAATAGGAGTGAAATATCTTTAGCCATAAAGCAAAAATGAAATGCTGGTATATACTATGATGTAGATGAGTCTGGCAGACATATTGCCCACTGAAATAGACATAGAAGGTGCACATTGTCTGGTTCCATTTGTATGAAATGTCCAGTCTAAGGAAATCTGATGACAAAGTAGACTTGCTTGCCTAGGATTGGGTGTGGGGTGATGAGGAGGTGATGCAGGGAATCATTGTCAGTGGCTATTGGGAGATGTTTGGAGGCGATGAGAAGTTTTTGATTCTTTTTTTTTTTAATTAGTAAGTAGGATTTAAAAAACATTATATTATTTTACATCATTACCTACCCCGGGGTTATCCCATCACCATATCACCGATGAACCATTGTTTTGGTCTTTCATGCCCCTCCCACCCGCATTTCCCCCCCCCCTCCCTCTCATGCTCTATGCCTCAATTTTGCTAAAAATTAGTTTAAAATTTCTCTTGTCTGTTTGGTTGTTTGTTTTCCCTTTGTCCCTCATATAAGTGAGACCATTCAGTGTTTTTCTTTTTCTTCCTGGGTTGTTTCTGCTAGCATGATTCCTTCTAGCTTTACCCAAGTGGCCAATAGGCATATGGAAAAATGGTGAACTTTTAAAAACTTCATGAAGCATACTGATGATCACTGAAGTATAAATTCTAAAGGGGTAAACTGCAGGGAATACAAATTTTGTCTCAATAGAATTATTTAAAAAATCATTTGGGGGTATAGATACTGGGAGAAATAAAAATGCCCCAGGTGGAATGAACCAGAGTCTAGCCTCAAAATACCTTAATCCAGTGATGTTCAAATCCACCTGGATAAGTATTGGCATCTCTGTAGAACTTGTTGGGAATGTAGATTCTGAGGCTCTTCTCCAGACTTACTGAATCAGAACCGGTGTTGCAGAAAGCCTTCCAGGTGACTCTGCTTCTCCCTGAAGCCTGTGGACCTGCATGGCTAAAGCCATATTACTTTTTTTTTTTTTTTGAGACTAGGTCTCGCTATTTTGCCCATGGAACCGCAGGCTCTCGTTGCCCGGGGTACCACGGACTCAAGCAATCCCCAGCCTTAGCTTCCTAGGTAGCTGGGATTACAGGTGCGAGCCATCACACCCAGCTATTTTTTTGGAACTAGGTCTCACTATGGGCCCCAGGCGGGAATCAAACCATGATACCTAGCCCCGGCCGCTTCAAAGGTTGAAGCTTACAGGCATGAGCCACTGTGTCCGGCCTCATATTACTTTTAAAACACAGACAGACCTGTGCTTGCCGTTGGCTTCCTCCACAACTTGTCAGGGGAGTTAAAGCTTCTGTGCTTGTTTTCTCAGCTGAAAATATAGTTACTTCTTCCTAGGGGAGAGCTGTGAGGACACAATGAATTGCTCCCAACTCGAGCAATATGCCTTTGAATGGCAGGATTCCACTTACATGCAGATGTTTTTTTGTCTGTGGGGTCTCCATTCACAAATGGCAGCTGAATCCACAGATGCACAACCCATGGATACTGAGTACTGACCTTAAGTTACATGTGGATTTTGGGCTGTGAGGGGGTGATACCTTAACCCCTGTTGTTCAGGGGTCATCTGTTCTGTATGTACGGTGTTTTGAATGGTGTGGGATCCATAGTGATATGGGAAATGGAAGACTGAATCAGTGACTTGATGACTGTCCTTTTCTCAGGTTCCAGCTCTAGAAGAGCCCAAAGCAGGTGTGGTCTTGCAGTAGGCTATGCAATCCCACATTAGTGCAGCTTGCTGGGGATTTTATCCTCGTAACTGATGATGGTTGGTGCTCTATACCTGCTCTGTTCAGTGGTCTGCACTGCTCTCTCAGGTGTCACAGCCCTCCAGGCTGTGACCTTATCATCCTTGGGCTCCTGGGCATCCTCTGACAGGGATGCCTCAAGCCTGCAATGCTCCCCTGCACCTCACCCTCCATGTTCAACATTTACAGTCAGTGCCCTTCTCTGTTGGTTCAGGCTGTTTGCAGAGATGGGTAGGAGAAAAGTTCCCAGGCAAATGATTGTTACTATGGCTTTCCATTGTTCTTAGAAAAATACCAAAATCCTTCATTAGGACAGTGTAAACTCAGCTACTGCTAATAGAGGGGAAAGAATCTGTATGTGCATGTATGTGTGTGCGTGTATGTATGTGTGTGTGTGTGTGGTATATGTGTGTGTGAGAGAGAAATAGTAATAAAAACAACTGTTGTTCATAATGGGATGCACATCAACTCTCTTTTGTTTCCAGTGATCAGTGTTTTTGTTCCTGCTGGGTCTCCATGTAGAACACTGCCTGCTGCCCTGCCCTGTTAATCCTCCCCACCCCTGGATCACAACACAGAACCTCCTGCCTTGGGGCACTCTCCCTGGCCCTCATGCCCTTGTCATGCATTTCCCACTAGAGCTTGCAGTTTACATTCATTCATTTACTGGCCTGGTCTCTAGATCAACTCCTTGGCTTGGCTGCATAGGCTTAAAGTGACTGACATGGAGGCATCCGGAGCGATCCCAGTAATTTAGTGCCCTGTGGGAGCCCCAGGCACCGTGTTCCAGGTTGCTTTTCAAAGCATTGTCTGTCTCTTGGCCTTATTTACTGGTGAAGCCTGGGTGCTGAATCAGTGCTTGGCTGGGCACTCTGTTCCTCGTGTCTCTTAGTCATCCACCAGTGCGGGTTCTTTTAAAGGGCACTGGGTCAGGGTGGCTTGACGGGGAATATACCTAAGTCAGCAGCCATTTCCTTGGGTCCCTCATTGTCCCTCTCAGGTAACATACAGTGGGTGGATTCTTTGTGACTTAGTGTGTGACCCATGTCACCAAGGAGGTGCTTGCTTTGTTGGTGTAGGTGCAGGAGGAAGTGACACAAGCCACCCATTTCCATTTATTTCAAGTAGTGGGGGAAGAATCCCTTCTTGTCATCAGTATTGCCTGTACTTCTCAGTAAGTCATGACCCAGTAAATGGGTCATGAAACCAAACCTGAGGATCATTTAAGGAGCATGAGAGAGCATGGAAAAGTGCAGGGTGCATTACACACAGTGAAAATAATTATCATTTGGTGGACTTTTCTACCAGGTGAGTGTGTCTATGTGTGCACATCAAGTCATACAAAACTTATTCTTTCTGGCAGTCAAAAACATTCCACTAAGCACACTAGATAGCACGTCCACTTGAATCCCCATGTCACTACCACTTCTATTCTTTCTTGAAGGTATTCAAAATCCAGTCAGATCAAGACCATGTCAAGCAGCAAGATATTTTTTAAAGGAAGTAGATTTCGATATAGGTGAGTATCAGTGGTTCCCTTTGGAAGATGGGGTTGGGGTTGGGTGGGGGAAGTAATTTATATTTGACTATTTTGCTTGTCAATTAGTTCGCTTTGGCTTGTTCTTTTTGGTTCTCTCATTCAATCCATTCATCTTTGATGCTCATAAGGGACCCCCAACTTTGTCCTAACTTCCTTTGGAGGTGGGGGGGAGGAGGAGTATAGTTTCCTCAAGCTGGGAAAGACCATTGTGAAGTTAAAAATAAAAAGAGACATGTCACATGGAGCACATGGACACTCTGCTCTGGATATCTATGCACAGATGTTGTGGTTCTGTCTTTTGCAGTGGTCGAGTGGCCAAAGAGGTGGTGGAAGCCAGTTCCAAAATCCAGAGGGAGCCTCCAGAAGTGCATAGGTAAGTGGGTTCCTCTTGGGGGGTACAGGAGGCCTCTGGGATGAGCATAGGAGTTTTAAGGCTGCCTTTGACAAATATTCTAGAATGTTCCCTTTCATGGTGATATCTGGGTTTAAATAAGGATGAAGAGACCTCTAGGTATAGAGACAGAAAAGGGAATAGGTTCCCCAGTGCCTGGCCCCATACGGTCTTTCATTCTAGTCCAGGCGTGGCCCCCCTCATGATCTGGGACATCTCCCTCAGGCAGATTTGCCCTGGCGAAAGATTGCCAAAGGTTTGTGAGAAGCTGGGCTCCATTTTGAGTAACTTTCTCAGCAGAGTCATCAGCCTGATTTGACCTTGAGTGTCACATGAATGAGTATGTGTGAGGCACAACTATGTCATCTCCTGGCTGAGGGCTGTCTTCCTGTATGTTCTCTCTCTTATCTCTGTTTGTTGGTGTGATCAGTTCCATTAGCTCAAATCCTTCTAAGCTAGGAGGTTTGGAGGAGGCTTATCTCTCACTGAACTCCTCTCTCATCCTGAGGAATAAGGTACTTGTTCATTACTTGCTCAAGGATATGCAGTTCCTCATTGAGGGGTCTTGTTTATGTCTTAGGAATTAATTATTTTCCAGGTCATGTTAGACTTCACAGCACATTTTATACAAATTGTATGTCTGAAGTCTCAAATATGCTAAGTATCTGAAGTTAAACATTCTCATCATGGTACACCCCTATTAAAGGTAATATTATTAGAAGTTTCTCTTTTTAAGATGTTCCCGAACACTGGTTGGCACTTGTCTCCATCTTTATCTTTGAATTTGAGGGAATCTCCCTTATCTCAGATTTCCCCCCGGGCCTCTGTTTCTATGGTGACTGAGTGAACTAGGTGTCTCTCTGCTTTGTCCTTAGGGCACTTGGACAGGAAGAGTCTGTGGTCTTGTGAAAGAGAATTCAAAAAAAGTGTCTCCCACCCAGTTTAAAGAAGTCCTAACAGATATGTGCAGAGAATAATCCAGTCCCCCTGGGTGACTCAGTAAAAAGCTGTTACCCAGAAGGATGTGATGTCTGTCTTCCCTGTGGAGACCAGTGTGTTGATGGAAGCTGGAGCAGGGTGACAAGACTTTGAGAGTCTTACAGTGTAATCACTGAGGAAAATTGTCCTTTTACAATTGAGTAATCTTTTCATAGTTCCTCTTCTGTCTCTAATTGTAGTTATTTGATACAGGAGAAATAAAGAGAAATAATTTGAGCTTTTCCTGAATCTGTGGGCTGGCAACAACAGCATCACTCAATTTGATGCCTCCATTTTATAGACAAAGGACCTTGAGTCTTGAAGAAATTAAATGATTTCTCTAAGGTCATATGTATTTGGTGGCAAAACTGTGGTAAAACTCTGGTGTTCTTCTTCTGAGTCCTAAACTCTTCTCTGTAGCATCTGCCACTGTGTAAGCCTCTGGCATTCCTCTCGGAAGCTGAGAGACAAGACTTCCCCAGGGCCTATCTTGGGTTATAATCTTCCAACTTGGAGTTCAAGTGTTTGATCTTAAAAATAAAAAGTAATATATAATTCTATAGTTCCAGCACTATACATTCACAGAGACATACTCCAAATAAAAAAAAAGAAAAAAAAAACAAGCAAACTTTCCAAGAGTCTCATAGTTATCAGTTATAAATGGCTAATGAGGTCACACAAGAGTTTAAAAATATTTCCCTATTAAATTTAGGTCTGCATAACTTATAGGAATCCAGTCTTCCTACACCAGGATCTTAAATTTTAGCTTGCCTGAGGATCACCTGAGGATCCTTTTAAAATCAGATTCTAACTAATGAATCTGGCATTTCTAATACTCCCCCAGGTGATGCCATGTACCTGGCCCACAGACTTCACTTTGAATAGTCAAATTCTAGCTAACTGGTGGTGGAAGAAGGGAGCAGGTTGACTTTTCCTGCAGTGAACTGAATCATCAAAGAAGTGAAAGGAGGCATTAGTTGGTTTATAGTTTCTCTTTTCTGCAATCTGCTCAAATCCACCAGGATCTTACTGCAATAGGAGCCTCAGATCCTTGAGACACTGGCTTGCAATGCAAGCTCTTTTTTTCTCTTCCACTTCCCCCTCATATATGTATGTGAAAGCCCATTGAGTTTCATCTTTAGGACACCTCTCTGGCCCTTGATTCTTTGGTATTTCACCGAACTCTGACATTACAAGAAAGAATCTGTTTAATGATACATGACAAGCTCATGTCATTGGGAGACATGGCTCTCATTGGGAGAGCCAAGTCTGTATCTGTCTTGACCAAGTCCAAGAGGGTGCTTGGCCCATGGTGAGAGGTCAGTGCACATTTGTTGAATGCCTGAGTTCTGTGTGTGATAGCCAACCTATGCATTTTCTGAGACTTGAGATCTGTCCAAGGTGCTGCCCTGGGACCCTAGTTCTTCTGAGAGGGGATACTGTGGCCAGAACCTACGGGATGTGTGCATTTTCAACAGCAATTTCTTTTTTTCCTCAAAATTTGATTATTTTATCAGTTTATCAGAACCATCTAATTTGAGGAATACAATTTCTTACCTCCATATGTGCACATGCTTCTCATTCTTTCCCAATAGCTCGTTACATGGTGGAAAGTGATTTGATTTGAAAAATCACTTTATTTATTGTTTTTATTTGGTCTTCTTTGATGTCAAAAGTGAGATACAGGAAAGGTCTCTTTTTCCTTGGTAGTGTTCAGAATTGACTTCTATTCTAGATGGTGACAACGAGACTTTACTTGGCTGTCTTTCCTTCCACCTAAAATTCTATGCTTCAGAAAATGAAAGGTCATAGATTCCTATTTCTACTGAGATGTATGTATACAGAGGCATACATAGACAGACTGAGGCCACTTGAGATTTTCTTTATTTTTTTAAAAAGAGATGAAACTAACTATCATGCTAGCTCATTGATCGTCATTGATGACAAGATTGCCCAACAAAGCCCTCTCAATCTGGTGACTTGGTGAGGGTCACCTGTCCAGTGCTGTAGCCTGGAGCTGGCTTTGTCAGCACCCTGGGCATGTCAGCTGCCACTCTGGGGGAAGCCCACAGGTAGTGTTTGTACCTAAAACAAGCCCTTTCTGGGAGTCATGAGTGGACCCTAGCCCTGGCTGCATTGCTGACTGACTGTGTGACCTTGGGCAAGTCACTGAACTTCTCAGACTACCAGTCCACTCATCTACAAAACAAGATTCATAACACAGATGGTCCTCACTGTATAGTGGTTTGACTTGTGACTTTTTCACTTTACAGTGTTGTGAAAGCTGTACTTGTTCACTAGAAGTGGTACTTTGTATCTTGAATTTTGATTATTTCCTGGGTTAATGGTATGTGGAGTGACTGTCATGATGCTGGGCAGACACAGTGGCCACAGCTCCCACTGGCCATGCGACTGGGGGGTAAATGAGCAATACTCTGCTGACTGTTTTTCACTTTCAGTAAGTATTTAGTAAATTGCATGAGCTATTTGACACATTTTTATAAAATAGTTTTTGCATTGAGTGATTTTGCCCAACTACAGGCTGACGAAAGCATTCTGAGCCCAAAAGAAAAAGAGAAAAGCTGAATGGCCTCATGTGTAGGTGGGATATAGGGAGAACAAACAAAATGTCAAGGAAGAGTTAAAACTAACAGACTAATGACAGAACTAAACATACAGCAAGGGAGGGGGAGAAAGGGAGGGAGAAATCGGGGAGGGATGAGCACAAGAGATTAAAAGGAAAGTTCATGGGTGATGTGGTGGTGGGAGAACCGAACCTCAAGGAATCCAACAGTGTAAATATATGTATATATATATATATATATATATTTTACTGTACTAAGTATTTTACTGTATACATATACATATGTATATATACATAGGTATACACGTACATATACATGGATGTATATGTACACATGTACATATACATATATACATACATGTATATGTATATATACATATATTTACACTGTTGTAAAAATACTTAGTACAGTAAAATATAGTACAGTAAAAATATTTAGAAAAATAGCAAATGGGAAAGTAATCAATAAAAAATAATTAGATTAGAGGGAAATGAATATTACTGTGAAAAGAGGAAAATAAGCATTTTGATGGTAAAATTTGGAAGCCAAAAAAAAAATGTTAAATGTAGACTCAGCTGAGCTCACATAGTTTGTGGGTCAGGAATATTAAATATAGTTTTGATTTACCATATTTTCAACCTACTGGGTTTTGGGCTGATCCCCTTTGTAAGTTGAGGAAAATTTGTATTACTTCACCCAACTACTGGGTTTCAATATGGGGATCAAAATAAAAATTATAAAGTGCCACACAGATGTGAGATGGTGCTGTTATTGTTGCCTGTCATTCAAAAATGGGAAGCCAGACTCTGAGACATTATTTTTTTAAAATACTTTGTTATATAGATAATTATTTCACATCTTTTTAATCCCAGGGGCTTTCCCCTCCCTCATCATTCCCTCCCTCACCCGCTCCCGCCTCCCCCAAGTTGTGAACTTCAGTTTGTTTTTTAGCTTGTTTTGACTTTTCCTCCTGGCCTTTTGTTTGTTTTTCCCATGTCCCATATATTAGTGAAATCATTTGGATTCTGACTTTTTCTTTCTGACTTGTTTCTGCTAATATGATTTCTTCTAGGTACATCCATGTTATCATAAAATCATCAAACTTGTCATTTTTAATTGATGAATAATATTCCATTGTGTATATATACCACATATTTTTCATCCAGTCATCTGTTTTGGGACATTTGGGTTGTTTCCATGTCCTTGCAATTATAAATAGTGCTGCCAAAAACATCCGAGCACAGGTGTCCCTTTGTACCCACACTGAGGTCTCCTTTGGGTAGATTCCCAAGAGAGCAATTGCTGGATCAAATGGTAGTTCCATTTTCATTAATTTGAGGGTTCTCCACACAGCTTTCCATAGAGGTCGGATCAGTTTACATTCCCACTAGCAGTGTAAGAGTGTTCCTTTATGAGAGACATATTAATGTCCCTTCAGATGGAGGTTTTGGTAATGGGCCAGCCTCAACTCTCTGCTCCAAGAAGTGGTACATAAGACTCATTTCGACCACTTTGTCTTATGGCAATTTAATGCTAATGCTAGAATATATTTGCAGTTTATACTTTATTAGAGTTCTTTTTTTTAATTTAAAATTTTTAATTTATTTATATATAAATTTCACAACATTGTAATTCCAGGGTTTTACCCTCCCACCCTCCTCTCCCTTCCCCCCCTTTTCCCTCCTGCTCAAAGTTGTGCACTTCAGTTTGGTGCTTAGCTTGTTTTGACTTTTCCTTAAGTCCTTTGTTTATTTTTTCACTATATCCCATATATTAGTGAAACCATTTGGTTTCTGTCTTTTTCTTTATGACTTGTTTCTACTAGTATGATTTCTTCTAAGTACATCCATGTTGTTATAAATTCGTCAAATTTGTCATTTTTGATTGATGAGTAATATTCCATTGTGTGTATATACCATGTTGTTTTCATCTAGTCATCTGTTTTGGGGCATTTAGGTTACTTCCATGACCTTGCAATTATAAATTGTGCTGCAGTAAACATCCGAGCACAGGTGTCCCTTTGTACCCGCATTGAGGTCTCTTTTGGGTAAATTCCCAAGAGAGCAATTGCTGGGTCAAATGGTAGTTCCATTTTCATTAACTTGAGGGTCCTCCACACAGCTTTCCATAGTGGTTGGACCAGTTTACATTCCCACCAGCAGTGTAGTAGTGTTCCTTTCTCTCCACATCCTCGCCAGCAATTCTTGTTGTCGGTTCTTTGGATGTGGGCCATTCTTACTGGTGTAAGGTGGTATCTCATTGTGGTTTTGATTTGCATTTCCCTTATTACTAGCGACGTTGAGCAGTTTTTCATGTGCCTGTTGGCCATTTGTATTTCCTCCTTGGAGAAGTGTCTTTTTAGTTCTTCTCCCCATTTTTTGATTGGGCTTTTTGATTTGCTTTTGTTTAGTTGTGGGAGTTCCTTGTGGATCATTGTTATTAATCCCTTGTCACTCATGTGGAGGGCAAAAATTTTTTCCCATTTTGTTGGGCATCTTTTAGTTTTTTTCTGTTATCTCTTTTGCTGTACAGAAGCTTTTTAGTTTGATGTAGTCCCATCTGTTTATGTTTTCCTTCATTTCTTGGCCTTCTGTAGATGTTTCTAGAAAGGGATTTCTGAACTGTAATTCATGGAGTGTTTTGCCCAAGTTTTCCTCTATGTATGCTATGGTTTCAGGTCTGACCTCTTTTGTTAGAGTTCTTAATGATGGTTTTATTTTGAAACTTCCAGGTGGGGAGTACAAGAGTGGGCTGCAAGGGGGCCAGGGCTTTTCAAAGCAGTGCAGGAGCCCATGAGCATAGGGTCCAAGTCAGTGTCCTCCTGACCCTTCCATGCCAGGTAGGCCTGCAACTGTGAGGTCCCCCTCGTGAGCTCCCCTGTGGTACACCAGACAACAGCCCAGATATTGTCATGTTGGGGGCGAGGCAGGTTTTTTGACATCTACAGCTGGGGAGCATAGACCTTCCTGGAGCATATGCAATGGTTTCTGATGAATAGGATGTGCTGGGAGCTCAGCATGTATATATATTCATAGATGGGGCAGAGCAATATAGACTTGGTTTGTACAAGAATCAATAGATGGATTTCTCAGACATCAAAAAGCAACATGGTCTACATAAGCATGGCAGCATTTTGTGCTTTACAGAGCTAGAGTCAGGGTCTTGAAGGCTATAAGGTCAAATGGATTCCCAGGGAAACTAAAAAATGAGAACCCTATACAATAAAAGGAGGAGCTGCTCATGGGAAAATTTAATCTCTTTTCTCCTTATCCCCCTCCCATCTCCACTTTTTCTGCAAACCCATCATCCTTCCAGGACTCTCCTCATGCATCTTCTCTGGGAGGTCATTCCTGGTCTTCCTCTACTCAAAGCGGGATCAGAGGCTCATCCTGGGACCCAGTTCTCCTGGGACCCTCAGTCTCCTCCATGGAGTGCACACTTTTCCATCTGTGGTTGCAGCACATTAATGAGCCATGAAGTGAAAATAGTGAAGACTAACACTTTGAACAAAACTAAGGAGAAAGGAACATTATACAGTGAATCACAGATAGCAAGAGTCAGTATTGCTGCATGAAATTTTCACTTTAGTTGAGTCTTCCTGCATGTGTGTGTGCATATAGAAAGGTGACATAAAGTCTATTTCTAATTGTCAGTCTCAGTCAAAAAAGTTTGAACATTAGTGTTCTAAAGAGTGAGTTACTTAAGGCAAGGACCACAGTTTCCCACAACCAGGCAAATGACCAGTTGCAAAATAAGTGGTGTGGAATGAAATCATGAAGACAACTTCATGCTTAAGTAAGTCTTCATAAACTTCCTTCCCAGCCAGTGCCAGTTGTGGAGGCTTTTAATTCAAGATACTAACAGGCATCCTGATCTTCCCCCATCTCCCTGACATGTCCAGTAGTCGTGCCTGGGATATAAGATGGTCCTGTCAATCAGACTAGATGGGCTAGTATGAAATGGCAGCTATGTTAAGTCAGAATTATATACAGTTTATGTTAGTTTAAAAACTGAACCCTGCCTTGAAAATATGCCAGGAAAGACACTGTAAGGTACATGAAAATGGAAAGGTTGGTTTTTGCCCGAAGATGATTATTGAAGTAGAGCTGATTAGTGCACCAAAACTTGCAGGACAAGAGGTGGTAAGTATGGTGAGTTGCCAAAGAAGAGAGAGCAGTGTGAGAGGAGAGAGAGATTTCTTAGTGCAAGAGTGCAGTCCTGGAGCATTTCAAGGAGAAAGTGACATTTGACATCTTTGAAGGATGGTTTTTGAGGAAGACATTCGGGTGGAAGGTTGCTCAAACATCCTGCAGGGGTACCCCAGCTCCCTGTCTTTTGGGGCAAACTTCTATTCTCCTGGCAGCATGCAATGTAAATGGACTTTCCAGCTGCCTGTCAGTACTCTTGATGGGCACCTGCACAGGTGTTGCCTGTCACAGCCACTGACACATGTGCTCCTTTCCAAAAGATAAAGCAGAGCTAGGCTCCATGACTGGTTGGAGTGGAGGATGTGGCTATCAATGGATTTATTAAGCATTGCTAGTAAACACTGGGCATCTGGCATTACTAAGACTCCTTATAGATTCAGATCATCAACGCCATCTGTCTGGCAGGGCTGTTTTTTGTTTGTTTGTTTGTTTTTGTTTTGCTTTTTGGTAGTTGTTAAATTACTTTGAACCATGTCTTTCTTTTTTTATGACCATCTAATTCAGTGACACCTACCTCCCTTGTCTTGTTTCCCATTTCTTTTTCAAATGCCTATGTTGCCACTTAGCATGAACGAGTCTGGGAAAATACATTTTCGCTGTGTTGCATTAGAACACACAGATACTTTATCAGGATTTAATGCTAAAAACAGGGCATGTGTCTTGAGGGTTATGTCTTCACCACTGCCAGCTCTTTAGTGAGTCTAGAGGCAGTTTCCAGCTTGGGAAACTGCTGAGACAGAGGGGTTGGTGTTGGTGTGATGGAAACTAACACCTTCTGACTTGTGTCTACTTTCAGAGCTAATATCACTCAGAGTCGCAGTTCCCACTCTTTGAACAAACAGCTCATCATTAACATGGAGCCCCTGCAACCCCTGCTGCCTTCCCCCAGTGAACAGGAAGAAGAACTTCCACTGAGAGAGGGTAAGTTCCCTTCCCTCCCCAGGTGCCCCACACCAGGCCTGAGTGTGTCTGGGGGTGGGGTGAGTCATAAACTGATTTCAGCGATAAACTGCAACTGGAATACTTTGTTAAACTGGGAGTTCTAGCAGGTTCTTCTGTAGAGAATTCACTGGTGCAAAATATTCCTAAAATTACTTGTTAAAGCAGCAATAATGTTAGACCTACACAATCCAAGATGATAACTGCTAGCCATGTGTGGTTATTTAAAACTAGATGGGAATTGCTTAAAAATCCAGCTTCTTAGCCCCATTAGCTAGATTTATGATGCTTGCTAATCACATGTGGCCAGTGCGACCTTCTTGGAAGCTCAGAGTGAGACCTTTTCCATTATAACAGGAAAGTGAATGGCAGTGTTTTTGACTTTAATCATAATTAAACTGGCTTTCAAGAACTTTCCATAAGTATCTCTAAACTGGTTATCCTCTCTGTACCTCAGTATTTCTCCATCCTCTATTTCTACCCATCTTTGAGAGTTTTGATGCCAGCTAAAATAATGGGATTTGTTTCAACCCCCAGATTCTTGTATCTGTAAATACTATAACATGTGCTTCTAGACTGGCTTTATTTTGTTTTTATCTTCTTTTAAGAGCTTTACTTTGTTAAGGAAGCAGCTTACTATACTCCTTACAGTAAACATCTAGTGAGACAAATCTCACACATTAATTTTGAAGCAAATGGAAACAATTCACACAAACAACATGCTTCTCAACTTTACATCACACAGTAGGACATGGTTTTCCTTTACCTTATGTAACTTGGTCTCACCATTTACAATCTGAATACTGGCAGTTCCAGGCAGAGGACAGGTCACTCTGACACCAAAAGACCACTTTCACTTGCAAGTCAAAAATTCATTAAAAAAAATCTTTCCACTCCAGAATATGAATATGACTTAGCAGGCAGATATCCTTGGGAGAAGCAGCAGTAGCTAATTACACTGAAGTGTAATGAATTTTAGCAAATATTTTCCTGAAAGGAAGCCTTAATGATTATGAGGATAGCTGGGCATCCAGATACCAAAACCTTCTTGGGTAGAAGAAAAATGTACAAAACATGAAGGATGCAGCCACAGAAGACATGTGTATCCCCAAATGGGCCACAAGATGATGATAATGCAGGTGGGAGGATTAGCACCAAATTCTATTAAATGCTGTCCTGAATTAATTTTCTTAACCCAAGCATCTTGAGTTCATGTTGCTTATCTACATTTTCTCCCTTTTTGAAAAACTTTTTATTTTTGACATTTTTTTCTAGTTGTACTGAGAAACATTTGTAATTGACATGCATTATTTTCTAAGTTTATGATGTATGGGTTGATTTACTTGTGCTACCAAATGATTACCACAACAGGTTCAATTAAAATCCAAAATTTCACACAGATTGAATTAAATGAAAAAGAATAAAATTTCTCTTTATAATGAGAGAAGATATAGGCGTATTTATAGAAGTTATATTTATACTGTTAACTCTCCAATAGCATTATGCCTTATAAAACAGTGTATATACCTTAATTAAAAATTGTTATTGTTAAAGAATGCTAACTATCAACTATGCCTTCAGCAAGGTGTAATCTTTTTTGTTCATGGAGGGTCTTGCTTCCATGTTGATGGTTGCTGGCTGATCAGGATGATGCTTGTGGAAAATTAGGATGGCTTCATTTTTTGGAATAAGACAATGAAATCTGCTGTGTATATTAACTCTTTCCTTCACAAATGCATTCTCTGTCGTAGGCAACTACTTTTGATTTGAAGTGAGACACACATAACTCTTCTTTCACTTAATACCTTGAGACCATTCTAGTGTTATTATTGATATAATTACAATATGGTTGTGTCTCAGGGAATAAATTCACTTGAGAAGAGGGAAAGAGATGGGGACTAGCTGGTAAATGGAGCTGTCATAATATTCATCCATGAAGTTTGCTATTGATGGTGCAGTTTGTGTTGCTCCAAAATGACACCAATATATATAATGAAAAAAATATAAAAATTATAAAAATTTCCAAAATGCTGTGCTAAAATGTGAAATGGGCACTTGCCTTTGAAAAAAATGGCACTGAGAGGCTGCATAGTTGTGGGCTTAACTCAGACCTTCAATTTGTGAGGAATGCAGTTTTCTGGGAAGTACAACAGTGAAATGCAGTAAGTGAGGTCTGCTGTGCTGTAAAATGATTACCATAATAAGTTCAGCTAATGTCTACTTTCTCATAAAGATACAATAAAAAGAAAATAAGGAAAAAAGGGAAATAAGCCTTCTCTTTGTGATAAAAACTCTCACGATTTACTCACTTAACAACTTTCATGCCTATCATGCAACAGTGTTAGCTGTAATCATCAGGTTGGACTTTATTTCCCTAGTATAGAATTTTCTTATAACTGGAAATTTGTACCTTTTGAGCACATTCTACTCCCACTAATCTGATTTCTTTTTCTAAGTTGTTTTATATGTTTATGAGATCCTAGAATACTTGTCTTTCTCTTACTTCATATTGTCACAAACAGTAGGATTTGTGTAGTTCATTTTTTATGAATAACATACCATTATATGTGACAAAAATTGAAATTTCCATGGTGTATAAGAATTCATCTTTTATTCAGATTTTCCTGCTTTATTTTAAAGAAAAGAATATTAATTTCTTCTGGCTGTAAACTCAAACTGATAGGTCTCATTTTAAATTTTATTATTTTTAAAATTGAGGTAACCTTGGTTTACAACACTGTATATGATTCAAGGTATGGGGTCACACCTCTTCAGATGTATGTTTCCACTCTTTAAAAGTCCCAAATAGCTCTATAAATACCTAATAAAACCTTTTCTAGGAGATCTATCTCTCCATGGGATATCTGTGTGTTTCAAAACTCTAACAAATAACAACTTCCAGGATATAGAATCAACTTTAAAGGAAGGGAAGAAATACATATTATTCAGCATTCATAGAGGGGATGGACTTCCCAATCCAAAGAGAGAAAATCATCTCAGGTGCCACCACTTCAAAGCTCCTGATTCCCACAGTGAACCTAGCTCTGTGTTTGATACTGTTCTATCTCCGTTACTCTGCTGGAGTCAAACTCTACCCCATGTGTCTTGTGTTTGACTGTCAGGGATGGGATTTAGACTTTCCACAGGGATAAATCCTCATGTTACAGATTTATAGTTCTCTTACACATAAAGCAGAGAGAAGCAGGAAAATAGCTTTAAAGCAAGAGGTCTCTGGCTTTGTGGCTGTGTTCTGTGGGCACTTAGAGTGTGATGAATTTTGTTTCATCCTTGGGTTTTTTGTTATTTTGGTGCTTTTTATGTGTGAGCATGAGCCAAATTGGAAGAGGTCATGAGTTCATTCATTCTGTAACACAGCTGTGACAAATACAGTGAATACAACTAGTAGACCACACTTCATGTGTGCAAGTTACTGTGACCTATAAAGATGAAGAAACTCTCTTCCCTGGAGGCTAACAGTCTGTTGGGGAGATAGTAGTGGGATCACAGAGGTGGTGAGTGAGTTCTGCTCCTGCTGATTGAACTGTGTGCTCACTTTTCTTCATGCCTCCAGCCGCTGGGAGAATGTCTCATTCCCTTTGAGTCACATCAGAGTGTCTGTCATAAAAAATTGATAGGCAAAGGAATGAATGGATGAGCCTGACAGCACAGGGAATTGTGGATGTCTGGTCCACCTGCCTTGGTTGCTTCTGTGGCAGGGGAAAGAGGACCAGAGGGACAGTGGAAATACAACTGGAAGTGCGGAAAGGCTAGATCACTATGGATCTCACGTGACTTGCTGAGACTTTAATCTGAGTGCAACTGGGAGGAACTGGAGAAAGTCAAGTTATAGTATGGAATTGACCTAGTTGGAGTTGTGTTTTATATCATTCACGTGTAGAGAGGAAAAATTAGAGGCAGGTGTGGCTCAGAGTTTTCAGCTCATCACTGTTGACCTTTTGAACTAGAAAATACATTTTTTTGGTTGAAGTAGCTTTGGCTTATAACATTTTATAGGTTTTAGGTATACACCATTATAAGTCAACACCTATATATATATACTACATTATGGTCTAAAAGTCTGTTACACTAATAGTTTAATCCTTGCCATACATTTGACTCCCTTTATCCCATTTACCCACCCTGCTGCTTTCCTTCTAGTAGCCACTAATGTGATGTTATTGTAAAAGTCTGTTTTATTTAGTTAATTTGTTTGTTTTGCTTCTTTATGTACACATATGAATGCATTCTCATGGTTTACCTTCCTCTGGATTATTTTAATAAGTGTAATAACCCTCTAGGTCCATCCATGTTGCAAGGATTTCAACTCTTTTAATACCTGAATCATTTCCAGTGTGTGTGAGTTAGTATCTCGCATCTTCTTTATCCAATCGTCTATTGAGAGACACTTAGGTTGTTTCCAACTCTTGGCTTTTGTTAATAATGCTGTTATGAACATGGGGTACTTACACTTCTTCAAGTTAGTATTTCCACATTCTTCTTGTATAATCCTAGAAGTGGGATAACTGGAATGCATGGGATTTCTATTTTTAGTTTTCTGAGGACTCTCATTATTTTCCCTAATGGCCTTACCAATTTATACTCCCATTAACAATGGACAAAACTTCCCTTCTCTCCACATCCTCTTCAACACTTATTTGTTGTCTTTCAGAGAATAGTAAGTCTCACAGGTGTGAGGTGTTATCTCATTGTGGTTTGATTTGCATTTCCTTCATAAGAGCAGATGAATGATTTTTCATGTGCCTGTGGGCCATCTGTATGTCTTCTTTGGAGAAATGTCTGATCAGATGAGCTAGATAATTCTTTGCCAAGGGACCATCCTGAGCATTGTGGGATGTTTAGCAGCACTCCTGACCCAGAAGATGCAAGTAAGACTCCTGCTATGGTAACCAAAAACACCTCCAGACATTGTCATATGTCCCAGACATCCCCTAAGCAATAAAATCACTGTTGATACTTAGAGTTGAAGGCACAGGAACCACACAGGAACAGCTGCTGTTTCTAGAGCTGGGAAAGATATTATTGCCCAGATTAGACTGGTGGCATTTTAGTATAATGAGTGACCCCCATCACCCCCAGGACAGCTGGAGGACTAGCTCTGAAATTGGCTGCTCTTTGGTAGAGAAAAACAAAATCTGTTCCTAGGCACCACTAGGCAACAAGGAAAGCTTTCAGTGTTACCCCAAAGTTGCTCTGTTATAGGATGTGAGTAGATTAGTGCTGTGGAATGCTTGAGATGAAACTGGCAAGCCACTTAGAACTTAGGAAAGTTTCTGGAGAAGAAAAAATGAGAGTAGGAGTTTCTTTGGGTAAAAACAAACAAACAAAAACCCACCATCTTAAAGAGGTATTGATCTGACAGAGTTCACATGCAAATGCAATAGGGTATCCACAGTGTAGAGAGAAAAATGCTGTGTTTTATTGCTGGAGTAGCTTTTCAGTAAGGGAAAATGTGAGTTTATGGTAAAGAATGAAATTACATGGTAACTGGCAATTACTGCTCCTTCTTGTCTGCCAGAGTGATGGTTTGGACTGGTGTAAACAGACAAGAAAGCCGTGCTTTCTTCCCCTTAGTAGGTAAAACTAAATAAGAGTTAAAATATTTGTCTTGTTAAAAATATTTGTCTTGACAGAAAAAAAGCATAAAACAGCCATTAGAATTTCTACAGAGGAGTATAGAAATCCAGCAATGTAGCTGGATTGAGTGTGGCTTGCATAGGAGTAAGAGGTATCTATGTCAAAGAATAGACAGAAATTGATGGTAAATAGTGGGATGGTCTCATTTATATGAGGGAGTTAAGAAAAACAAACAAACAAATGGACAAGAAAAATGTAAAACTGCCAAAAATATAAAATTGAAGCATAGACTGAGGGGGGGGAGGAGAAAGAAAACTGGGGGAGGAGGAGGTCACAAAAGACTGAGATCATTTATGGGTGATAAGTGATGAGAGAACCTCCGGGCAGATGATGATGTAATATATATATTATATATACATACACACAGATATATATATATATATATATATGTGCAATCAATAAAAAATAAAATTAAAAAAATAAGAACGGTCATATAAAATTCCCAAACCACTCTTAACTCTGTGTCATTAATACTGCTCAGGGGTATGTGCGTGTGTATGTGTGTGTGTGTGTGTGTGTGCACATGTGTGTGCAGTGTGTGCATGCATCATGGACATGGTTCTCTGTGGGGGATAGGGAAGTACTTAAAGCATTATTCATAATGCCTTAACCATAGGTAGCTTAAAGTGGCATCACTGAAATTCTAGAAAGTCTGTATGTGAACATGAGAAAGCACTTGGAGCATATAAATAGAGTATTGTCCTCACCCATCAAGCATGTTATAGGCTGATTCCACTCACCCTCCACCCTAGCACAGAACAGGTGCCCCCAGGGGGCAAGTCCACATGCTGCTCTCTCAACATCATGCCAGGCAGAGAGCCTTTCATATTCTGCACAGTTGCTCCAACTCCTTCACTGTTGGAGCCTCTAACATCCCAGGATGGCTTATGATTACCCTGATTGCGAATGTCTTTTCATACAACGCTCCCTCCCTATTTGGATATATAAATTCCTCTCTTCCTTCTCTCCCTTTGTGGAGTTCCATGACCACAGCTCTAAAAGATTCACCGTGTGCTAGTGGTTCCATTTCTTCCCTGCCATTTCCCTTCTTGTGCTTAATTGTTTCTCCCATTTGGCTCAGGGTGTGTCAGGACATGCATTAGGAGCAGTGCACTGACCTTTTTGAAGTAGCTTTTACATTATATTCCATCAAATAGTAGGAGCTATTCGTAAATCTCATGGGACCACTTTTCCCCTGAGGTTACTGCTACTTGGTGTGGGTAGACCAATTAACACCAGCTCTAATTGCACTTGCCTTTGCCACAGGGCCTGTGGTTGCTATTTATTTTTACTTTCTTATTACCAAATTAATTTATCATCCTCCAGAAATTTTAGAAAGTGTAAAACAAAGCACAAATAGGCAGGAGCAAAAATCACTTCTCAGATTATCCTACCTCTTAACAGGCAATCAGTGTTAATTTCCTTCTGTATGCATCATAATACCATTGCAATTACACATCCTGTGTATAAAAAATTTAATTTCTGCTTTATTTTTTGAGAATATTAGTGCATGAAAACATAAGTTAAAATATAGGTCAAACAATGAATTGGTTAGATCATTGTTAGTCAAATGCAGACAATGGGTTAATGCCCTAAGCTACAAGGAATTCATACAAAGTGCTGTCTTATGTTTCATTTTAGTGCTGCACAGGTGTAGGCTCGCCAGACCTTTCCATTTAGTGCCATCCATACTCTCCTACAGCAGCCGAAGCTGCTTCCCTGGGTTCTAGGAGCCTTTCCAGAGCAGAGTATAGTGTACATTCTGGTTTTATTTATAACTGTGCTACTGGATTAGCAGAGTCAAAATTCAGAATGCATTATTGCATCTATTGAATTCCAGAAGAAAGAAGCAGTGTCTGAATTTGAGTCCATACTCTTTAGGGGAGGAGATGCCAAAGTAACTCAGGGGATGTGAGATAAGGACCTGAGCCAGCTCTGCAAATTCACATTTGTAAGCTTTTCTAGAGCTTCTGGCTTCCCCTTTTGTGCTTTTCTTTGGCATTTATTTCATCTTTGGAACTCTGGTTTCTGGTATTTATTAACAAGTAAGTTTGTATCACTTGAAAGAGATTTTTAAAATTTTAGGTATACTATAGTTTTTGAGGAAGGTAGATGCCTGTTCCTGATACAATTGAAGAATATTTTATCTTACAAGGATTCTGTATTTTACATCATAACATGTCAATGGTGTGCACCATTTTAATTCTGTAGCTGGCTAGTTTCCCATAAATATTTCTTTTTATGAAATACAGAATTCCGTGGTTAAACACACTAGTGCTTGGCTGACTTCTGTTTCTGCATTACTACCCTGCACAAGTGAGGAAACACAGGCTCTGTTCTGGACTCCTCCATCAGGTCACTGCCTCATCAGAGACAAGACACGCTTTTTTTTTTTCTTTTTTTTTTCCTCAGTCCTTTTTTTTTTTTTTTTTT
>PVHY01003502.1:0-30083 GCA_004024945.1 Uropsilus gracilis | reverse complement strand
TTTCTCCTCTGTGAAACAAGATTGGATTTGACACCATGCTTTCTAGCTCTAAACTTTTCAATTTTTTTTGCTAAATAGCAAGGTCAAATCCCAGGTCTATGGCTTGAGCTGGGGTTCACCTCTTGACATGCATAAATCAGATTATGAGATCAGGCTTTTGAGAAGAGAAGTCATCTTTACTGCAAGTTGGTTGGCAAGGAGGTAGAGATAAAGTCAAAGCTATCTCCCTGACTCAGAAAGGAAATGAAGTTCTATACATTTTTGGGAATAAGGTTCAATTTGAATTTCTGTTGGTGGGCTCACTCTTCTAGGTAGCCCCTCTTCCTGAGTGTTTGTAGTCTCCTGGCCTTGAAGCTCTCTGTTCAAGGTTAGCCAGTGGTCTGCTGTGTCTGAGGAAGCAAGTCTTAGAGAAAATGTTCTTCTTTTTCTTTTATGTTCTTAAATTTCTGAAAGAAATTTAGCTAATTGGCCTTGATCTTTTACAGTGAGAATTCAGAGATGGGGATATTTTTCATAACTTTTAAGTGTTTGAGAGAATGTTGAGTACTAGGGTTGACGAGTTGGCCCATGACCAACTTCCTGCTGGTTATTTATTCTGACACAGGAAATGACGGTTACATTTTAAATACTTTTTAAGTACTAAAGGAACATAACTAACTTTACCTCTTGGTCCATGTAGTCTTGATTTAAGTCTCTGGGATTAAGAGAAACAGTTCACCAATCTGTGATCTACCATACTCCCTTGGCGTTCTATAAATGGAACAGCCCAGAGAAGGGAGACGATTTGCCCAAAGCCCTGTTAATGGGTAGGTATTGGGCTTGGAGTTGAGTCCTGGTTGTCATGTTCCTGGCCCAGGTGTCCTAGGCAATATCAAACACATCTAAAGTGGCTCAGTTCTTGTTGCCAAACCAGTAACCAGGGGACACAGCTTACTTTTTCAATTATAGCAAAAGATTATTGCCTTTAAATATAGGGACCCTCTTTTCGTGAGAGGAACCCATGTGTATTCGTAGTGTCACAGGACCAAGTGAGTCCCTGGAGACTGGCAGCACACTGCCAAGCATCACCTTCCTGGGAAAGAGAGGTGAGAGGGCTGTGGGCTAGAGTGCAAGCGCGCTGCTTCACCAAACAGTGTCTAGCCACACCAGCAGGCTGCAGAGGACACAGCCCTGCCAGGAAGGCTCACTCTCCTCTGGGAGTCACCTTTGGATTCTAAAGTTAAATTTGTGAAATCAGGAATGGCTCACTCAAGGCTTCGTTCTAATTACCCATTTGCTCATAGTTCGTGTTAAGGCTTTTTCCCTTATGGGTGGAAGCTATTCAGTGTGGAACTTCCCACATCACTGCTCCTGTGTAGGTTGGCACTTCGCTGCTGCACTTAAGTATTAATAATTTATTGCTTTTAAGGATTTAGTTGGGGTGAAAAGTGTGTCAGTTAAGTGTCCCATGAAGAAGCCTGGCCATGGTCCTTGAGGGTTGTAAAGTGAGCCGGGAGAGCACAGGCATGAGCAGCTGTGACAGCCAGAGCACAGCCTGTGACGGGAAAGATGTTTTGCCAGGCACTGACAAGTAAACACTCCCACCTCGTCCCTAAGAAACTGCAGGAGGGGGACAAGTGAAAATATTACTAAACCATTGTCATTAGAAAGCAGAAGCTATAATTTTCTGGGTTTTAGATGTATTCTACTGTCAGTTTGGCATTCTATTTTCTAGTGTTTTTGTTAGCAGGCTGATAGTGAGTGTGAAGTAAATATTCATTGGGGTACCCAGGCTTAGCCTGAGAGAGGATTTCACAGTCTCCCTCACTCTGCTAATAAAACCAGAGCTGATCATGTGGAAGAAAGTGTGGAGCAGGAAGTGCTAGTGGGCTCTCTCAGGTCTGGGACTGTAGGTCCATGGCAGTACAGGCAGGATTCAGAAAAGTCGTGGGAGTGGGCTGGAATTTGGGGGTGTCCCTGGGGCACATGTTTCTATGCCATCTACAGGGGGGAGCACTGTCTCTTGGTTTGACCGATAGTGGTTTGGAAGACAAAGCCTTCAAAGGAAGGTGCATCTGTGGTGGGAGATGTGATGGTCCACTGGATGAGGGGAAGAAACCCTTTAGACATGTTGTTATTTTACTTATATTCTTCATGAAATGGGTTTTTATAGTGGGCTTATTCTACAAAATCAGCTGTACATGTCTCTAGTTGTAAACAAATATGACTTTATTTGTAACTGTGAGCAAATATCCCCCACCGTCCCAAACGGTTTGGATATAGCTTCTCTAGATCTTACTGATGAATATACAAAGAAGAAAAGGTGGGGCATGTTTTTGAAACTCTGAAATCCCTGTTCATGCCAAAGCTCCAGATTCCTAAAATAGATGTGTGATCTATCTGCTCTAGTTATGGTGGTGACATGCCAGTCTACATGCTTTCAGTCTCTCACGCCGTTAAACCAATGTGAGTCACCCAGGCGCCATCTAGGACTTGCCAAGCTGTTGGTGGGTGCTGTGTCACCCTTACTCAAGGTTGTGCGGTGACCCCAAGGTCCCAGTTAGCCTGGGTGCTAGACTCTAGTCCTGGTGAGCACAGGTCACAACATGAGTGGGAATTCCCCGGTTCTAGGAAGGACACTGGATCATGGCTTTGAGGGCTGGCTTGCCCCATCCATCCATGCATCCATGCATCCATCCATGCATCCATCCATGCATCCATCCATGCATCCATCCATGCATCCATCCATGCATCCATGCATCCATGCATCCATGCATCCATGCATCCATCCATCCATCCATCCATCCATCCATCCATCCATCCATCCATCCATCCATCCATCCATCCATCCTTTTATCCATCCATCCTTCCTTCCTTCCTCCATTCGATAAACATTTATCTGGTCCATGCATGACACTGACAATCACTGTATTATTTCCTCTTTTATAAAACAAGACAAAGTGATTTCTGTTTCCTTCCTGCTCTTATGTTCTTCCTCCAAAGTGCTGCTTTTCTTGAATGTCTGCTTCTGTGCCATTTATCAGAATCTCTGAAAACAAAATATATAGACATCTTTAAAACATAGTTGTCAAAATAGTAAGCATATGGCACAGTGATCTATAGATATAGATCTTGGATATATTTTCTTTATTTCTTCTTTTTGAGTTTCAAGTTTCCAGCATAAAACTGAAAATTAATAACATCTATCGTAAAAAGGAATATAAAATGGATGTTTCCCAACTTGGAAGAGTTCCCCCCCACCCTACTTCTTTTAGTGTCTCCTGTTAGAAGAACAGTCCAATTTGGAACCTTTTTAACCTCTCTGTCTTCACTGCAGTAAAGGGAATGATTGGGCTAAAAGGGAAATACATAGGGTTTTCAGGATGACCCCTTTGATAATCTGAACATAGACAGGACATTTTGCTGATAAAGGAAGGAGGATGCAGTCAGAAAATAGAGTATCCTTTGTCAGCTTGCCTGACACTGGACCCCACTCTGAGTCTAGAACTAGTTCTACCCTACCCTGGAGAGAACACAGAAGCTGAAGCCCAGCTTATGGGTGGAGTTCCAACTTCTGTCTTCTCGTTCCCATAACAGGCTGGCTCCCTTTCCTGAGTTAATACCCTGGATCTCTACTCTCCCAGGACTTTCATGACCACTGCCCCTGATGTGGTCTTGGCTGCTCTGTTGATTGGCAATGATCTCTGTCCTTGGGGCCCCTGGAGCCATGTTCTATTCCTTCGCAGAGCAGACTCCCTCCCAGTGCCCATCCCATCTGAGTGGAGAAGTAGGAGCTGAATGCCCATCTGCTCTGGTTTTACATCTCCTCTCACCCATGATCATAAGATATTAAACTGTCAAACCTGCTCCACGTTCCTATTTACCTTAACCCTTCAGACATACCCAGGAATCACTGCCATGGCACCAGGCAACAGCAGCCACTCTTTTTTCTCTCTCTTTTTGCTTCTCCCCCACCCTTATTTCCCATACAGCAGCCAGGGAGATATTTTCATAAGTGGGGCTCAGATCTAGTTATGATGGACTTTAAGCTCCTTATTCTGGCTGCATCCTTTCCCACCTCCCCACCTCTAGACCATCTGCCTCCTGCTATCTCCCTGAACCCATGCTCCCACCATACTGATCTTCCCGTTTACATGAGCTGCTTCATCTACTTCCACATTCCTTTCCTCTGGTTTTCCCATGGCTGCTTCTTTAGGTTTCTAGCTCAGATTTTAGCACTTTGGCAACTCTTTACTAAGCATTCAATTCTGAGCAACCTACCCCTTTGTTCTCATGCCATCACCAGTCTGTCACAGTGCTTAGTACTATTGAACACTTTCTCATTTATTCAGTTGTGCTTCTGTTTCTTTCTTTCTTTCTTTCTTTCTTTCTTTCTTTCTTTCTTTCTTTCTTTCTTTCTTTCTTTCTTTCTTTCTTTCTTTCTTTCTTTCTTTCTTTCTTTCCTTTCCTTCCTTCCTTCCTTCCTTCCTTCCTTCCTTCCTTCCTTCCTTCCTTCCTTCCTTCCTTCCTTCCTTCCTTCCTTCTTTCTTTTTTTTTTGCTTCTATTTCTTGATAATCTCTCTTGACCTCTGTGAGAGCTAAGACTGCCTCCCTGGTCCCCCACATGGTCTCTAACACCAAGAGGGGTCCTGATACACAGTAGGAATCAAACGTGTACTTGCCGAACTAGTGCGCAAATGAATGATCACATGCATCCTAGATGCAAACAGGACAACCTTTATTTAGATAATGAGGACATAAAGACAATTATATAATGAGGATATCCTCCTGGGGTTAGGGTTTACCAGGAGTCAAGCTAGTTTTTACCTGTTTTATTGTAAGTAATCTAAAGTCACAAGTCATATCCTAGTCTTTGTAGAAAATTTGGAACATACAGAACCCACAAACAAAATTCAAAAATCACCTGTTAACCTCACGTTTAAACTGTGCTGTGAATGTGCTCTTACTTCTTGAATTTGTAATAGCAACATAGGAGCCAGGGTTCCCGAAGAGCCTGCTTTTTCTGCAGGAGACACAGATGCTTTGTTTCTTAATACCATCTGCAAAGCTGTTGGGAAATATGGGGGGGAAATGAGAACTGCATTTATTAATGAGGTCCAATTTAATTTCCTTTACTCAGAGAAAAATGGTTTATCTTTAATAGTGACTTGTGCCTGGAGGGAGTGAAATAATACAGCGGAAGTAATGGGAAAACAAATTCATCCTGTACAGAGACAAAGGAAAGAGATTCTTGCTTGAGAGTATTAAACACATACAAAGGGAGGCTACTCTCATCTGATGCAGTAAGGACAGCACTGTCATCCATTTTTACTTCTAGGGAAACTTCTGGGAGGCTGCACTGGTGTCTGGCCAAAACCTCACTATCTGTTACCATCTTGCTGTAGCCAAAATGTGAAACAGTAGGGAGAATTTAAGCCCAAGGTACAACTGGTTTAGAGGAAAGTCAGTTTATATGGATAGAGGAAAATGAATGATAACTGGTCTATCAAGTGGTTAAATTCTACTCAAAGGGTATTCTCATGAATATTTCTGAAGAATGCTTTACAGCTGCAAGATTTCTACTCCAAGGTCTGTGGGAGACTTTCAGCTGGGCTCCCTCTACGAACAGCTATGGAAGTCTTCCCTTCACGTTACTATCATTCCTAGAATGGGAGTAACTACAGGTATTTAGCTCTGCCTTTACTAGAGGATTGTAAGCGTTCCTTGAGTATTGAGTATGGGGGCTTCTCACATCGGTGCAGGATGGACACTTATGCTGCAGCACATGTATGGGGGCCTGTTGGGTGATGACACCTATGGGCCTGTTGGGTGATAACACCTATGTCTTAATCCTTGGAAGCTGGGGTCCCTTATACCTATCTTTTTATTTTCAGTCCTTTCATTTCTCCTTTGATTTATGGTTTCTTCGGTTCGGTCTGAAAGTGGGAGAGATCTCTGGTTCTTAGAGTACTGACTGGTAAGATTAATGGTCAAGTTTTTATAGTTATCATTTTATTATTGGGGGCATTAGGTTTGTTTTCTGAGATGAGGATCATGAAAAAGTGTCCAAGGCTTTTTGTGATCATGGGTGGAGGGTTAGTAAACTTTCCAAATACTATCCTACAACAATTGGAAGATAGTAAAACTGGTGTTTAGAGAGAGACAAGTCAGTGAAGTTTAGAGGCCACTGGACTTGGAATAAGGTCATTCATTCATCATTCATTCATTCATCACCACAGAGTACTCGGTACTGCACTGCCACCTTGTACTTTCAGCTTTTTCCTGGACACCTCCACTGGGATGCCACACAACAGCTCACAACCAACATATCCAAATTAGTGCATTTATAATGACAATTAAGTTCTCTTCCTTTCTCAAATCCCAAACCTAAAACTTGCTCCTCTGATATGGTTAATATTAACATTTAGCAACTGCCCCAACAGAGACCGGGGTACCACCCGTACCTCATTGCCCTCACCTTCCCTGTGGCCTGTATTCACTCAGCCACCTCTCCTATCAATTCCATCTCAGAATTAACTCTGACATATGTTCCCTGCTCTTCTTTTCTCTGTGGCTGCACCTTTATTTCAGATCCATCTCCTTTTTCTTGGAATGCTGTGATATTTCCCTTCTTGATCAGTGCAGAGTGCACCTGTCAAGGTTCATAGCTCCCTGCTTACCTGCCCAGCTTTATTCCCTACTTTCACCTTTGACCCTCTTATTGCTCTATAAACTCAGCTTCCCTTTCAAGTACTACCTGCTTGCCTCTGCTGATTCCTCTCTACATTCTGGTTCCCTTATTGGGGCTGCAATTTCAATGTTTCCTTGTTCCATCAGGTAAATTCATACATCTTTCTTTCAAGAGGCCCCTCTCTTTGGAAATACAGAGGATATACTTCTTGGCTCTTGTGACAGTAATAATACTTTCCTTCTCTGTTCATCTTTTTTTTCATTCCCCCCAGCTTTACTGAGCTATGGACATCTAACACTGTATGTTAGATGTACATACAGTGTGTTAATTTGACATGCTTACATGTTGCAAAATGATGATCATCATAGAATTAGCTAGCATCTCCAACCTCTCAAATAGTGACAGGTTAAATGAACATTTAAGGGCTACTCCTTTAGCAGCATTCAGCTTCTGATACTGTCATGAGCCAGAATCATCATACTATACACTAGATGCTCAGACTTGTTCATCTTATAATTGGAAGTTTGTGCCTTGGATAATGACCTCTCTACTGTTTCTCTGCAGGTGATGCTTACATTTGATTCTTGCCTTCAATTCTTAAAATGCCTCTTTCTAACCATGGGCTTACATGTCTGTTCTACCTGGGTGCCCACTGTTTATACAGGGCCTGGTACCTGCTCAATCAAAATGGAAAGCTGAAGGGTAGCTGACTTTTCTTGTCCTGATCCTAACTATTAGAAGAAATATCAGCCCTGCATTGTGGAGTAAAACACAAAATTCAGAAATCTAATTTGCTTCCATTGAAAAACTAAGAATATATACAATGCATGTTTTTAAGCATTAGACTCTTCATATCATTTAAAAACAATCAGTGGACTTTTAAAAATAGTTATTTATTAACTTTATTTTTGAAGTATTTACACATTACCCATCAGAACAGAGTACAAACATTTTAGACATTTGGTGCAGAAATCTTGTAGTTGGTTTGGGGAGGGGGTGGCAGGAGGTGAATCTGTTCTTAGGAAGATAGTGAACCTGATCAACACAGTCATTTATCCAGAGCCACAGGTATGTTTTCTTAGTTTTTATGTTTTTCTCAAAACTGACTGCTTGGGTTCATAAATGATCTTCCCTGTTTGTAAATAAGATGAAGAGTGAGAAATACATGAGGAACCGTATGGGGGCTCTTAAGTGCTGTCAGCAGATCCATTCGTGATGCCCCAAGCAACTACAATAGTAACATCAAAGAAAGATTACTGCTCACCACCACAGATCAAACAAGAGTGAAAAAGTTTGAAATGCTGTAAGAATTACTAAACTGGGCCACATTAATACAAAGTGAGTGCGTGCTGGTGGAAACATGATACTAACATGGCCCAATGTACAGTTGCCACAAACCTTCATTTTATTAAAAACAAACAAACAAACAAACAAACAAACAACTAGTACCTGCCAGGTGTATGCAGTGAAGTGAAGCACTATAAAAAGAAATATGCCAAGCAGGCAGAGAGAGGGCTCTGATAGACTCTCTCTCTCTTGCTCTCTCTCTCTCTCTCTCTCTCTCTCTCAACTCCCACTTAGAGAACCACCCACTTACATAAGCATCAATATTTTTACTGTTTCATAGACAGGAGACTGCATTTTAATAAGCTTGTAGCTTTCTTAGGTTACAGGGTTGGTCAGGTAAATGCCTAATGAGCAGTATGCTTCCCTACTATTTTGGGGAGAAGTAACTCGTAATGAAATGTTAGAGACAGATGGTTGACAGAAGGTAGGAAACCAGGCTATTTAAAATCCTTATTGTCTTCCTTTTGAGTAAAGAAGAGAAAGGAATAAGCCAACACTGGGGAAAAAAACTCACAATTATTCTTAAGTACTTCTTGTGCCAGGCACCGACCTGAACATGCCACATGGGATGAACTTTATTCAGTCTCATATTGACCATGGGAGGCATGCACTGTCTTTGTGTTGTCTACAGATGATAAACGGTGCAGGCAGAATTAGAACACAGACCTGTGCTCAAAACCATGTTTTCTGCAACTGGTTAATAAGCTCTGGTTCATCCATTGAAAAGCAGCACTGCAACAGGCAGCTAATATGTGTGCTTTCATTTTTTCAATATAACAATCATGAGACAAGTATGTATGGTCTCTTTTACACTTGCATCAGGGCTCCAAAGTCATCTAGCAGCTCCTTGTCACCCACAAAGCAGAGTCAAGCTTGTTACCTTGCCCCAGGTATGTGTCAGGAAGTTTCACTGAAGAAGACAGGGAATTCAGACCCACAAACACTCTTGGAAATCTGTTTCTTCACTTTGGCTCCTGCCTGATTCATCACTGTTTCTGGCATCTCATTATGGAAAATCGACTCCCCTCTTCACACATCCTCAACTTTCTTTAGCCTCATGTCACTGCCCAGACATGCATTCCTGAATCTTCAAACAAACAGCAAGTCGGCTAAACTGCAAGGGCACCCAAAAGTCGTTCTACTGATAATGTTCTTTTGAACACAGGGCCCTGAAGAACAATCTTCTGTGTGGTGGTAGGCAGAATCTTGCAGTGACTGTTTCCCTTCCTCCCTTTGCCTCTTCCTTGTGAAAGGTAGCAACACCTTTGGGTCAAGTAGGGCAAAGCAGAGAGAAACAGCAGGGATGATAATGGAAGGTTGAATTTGGTCGGTTCTCCAAGGACAAGCAGAAGTGCTCCCAAATAGTGAAAGAATCTTCTAAGGGTCTGGAAAGTGATAGAAAGAAAGTCAACAAGTTTAAAGGGGGACAGCTAAAAAAAAATGTGAAATATATAATGTAATATAATGTAAGTAGTTATAGTTAAAAAAATTAAAACTATGATGAGAATTTTTTTTAAGCCCGAGAAGAAAAGGAATCAAGTATGGTGGTGGTTTTGTTTCAGGTGTTTGATTTTTGATCTGTTTTTGGTTTTGGAAGGTCTATTTCAAATAAGCTATCATCATATGTTACTTTTACCATAATGATAAGCTTACAGATATACCTCTATTTCCTCTAAAAAGGCAAAAGAGGTTTTCACAGTACCTGAGTGCTGGCCTACAGCCATACAGATGAGCCATGTCCATTTTTGAAACCCCTTATCTGTGTTATGACAAAGCAGTGATTCAGCTAGAAGAGAGATGACCAAATTTGTTCCTTAGTCTTCTAAGAATTTTTTGTGTCTTTAGAACCACTGTTGGTGGTCAGTGAGGGCAGGCCTGTCAGGTGCTATACTATGTCACTCTGTTTTCTATGTGGGAATTCTTATCAGGATTAGATCACAAGAAGAACTGAGAAGGGTTGAAAATTTTGGGAATTTTTAGGGGTACTTTCTTTCAAGTTCCAGGTATGGAAATTCACTCGTCCCATGAGAGTAGGTGCTATCATTGTTATACTGTTCCTCATAAGCTGAGGGGGGAGACTGGGAACCCCCATCAAGTTCCTCAGAAGTGACCTACCCCATATCAGCCAACAGCAAGGCAGGCTGCCACTGCCACTCTTCTCTCCCTTCCAGATTTATAATACAATTTGTAATGTACATTTTTTATAATGTAGGACATACTGCTTATATAAATTGCTTTTTACTTATCAATATAGTGCATGTTGATATCACTATAGTGATATCCTCAGGCTCCTAAACATGAATTTTAATGAATATACAGTACTGTATTACACCTATTGAACATTTTCCCACCAGAACTACAGATTGACTTTTTTTGTTGTAGTAAATGATATTCTGATAAACATCTTTGTCCAAAATTTTTGTCAACTTTTTGAATTATTTCCTCAGGATAAATTCCTAAAAGAGGAATTTCTGGAACAAAGAATACTACCTCTATAAAATTCAATGTGTTTACTAAACTTTCTTTAAGTGCTGAATCAATTCATATTCCCACTGTGAGGTATGACAATGCAGAATTTTAGCTGACTGTTTTGAATGTTAAGTTTTGTTTTGTCAAGAAAGAAAATAATATTTTTATTAGGAAAATAATCTTTTGATCATAGTAGCAATTTTAAGTAGAAAAATGCCTGCATGCTTGATTTAATTGTATGAGGAACTTTTTCTTCTGAAAATGAGGGTGAGATAAATGTACCTGCAAAGAAATTTACCTGAAGGATGGTATTTGGGGCACAGTCATTAATCAGTTGAAATTTCTTCAAATACATATCATGTCCTAAAAAGTTAAAAGTTTGTTCCTTGAGCATTTATACTGGGATGTGAAAACATTTTATACATGATTGGAGCATTGCAGGCCTTTCAAAGTAGATGAGTTGGACTGTAATGTTTGGATCCTGCTCTTAGTATGTTAGAGCAGGGAACTGACATTTGTTAGAAGACTGGGAACTACTGAGTCCTATCGTAAGTAATGTTTGTCCCATCTACTTATTCATTGGCTGTCTACATTCAAATCATGGATTTGCTATTTATTAACTACATACTCTTGGCCAGGTAAATTACCCTATCACATTGTTTCCTTCTCTAAAAAATGAAGGAAATATTAGCAACGCATTAGAGTGGAGATAATGGTGTGGGGAGCTTGGTGCTGTGTCTGGATCTGTGTTGTGCAGCCTTGTGTGGCCACAGATCACCTGACATGTACCTTACCAACTTAAGATGTGCTCCAAAAGTGTGCAACACACATCAATTTAAAAGAGTACAAAAACCTTAAATAAACCATTTTACTATTTATATCATGCTGATACATATTGAAGTGCTACCATTTTGGATAGCATGACTTTAAAACACATTGTTAAAACTAACAAAAATATTTCCTTTCAAATACTTTATTGGCCAGCAGTGTTCTAGAACATAAAAATGGCTCAGTAAATATGTTTTTTAAAAAAACAGGCGGGTGGTGGAAATGAAGAGATCATGTGGAGTTTCCCAGTTGTCAGGGGCATTTGATTCTTAGCTCACTATAAGGCAAGCAAGTGTGGGGTCCTCTGATTCAGGTGGTTTAGAAAAGACGGGTAGAGAAGATGCATGATATTTCATTGTTTGTTACGAGAGTAAGTGGAGAGTTTAAAAATAGCACCCCTCTCCCTCCTCAAGCCGCCTGCTGATCCCTCCAGAGTTATTTCTGTTGGCTGCGTTAGGAAGCTGACATTTGATTCATTGAGTGGGCCCTGCCTCACTCCTTTAAAACAGAATGGACAGTTAGTGAAAGGTCAGAGCTGTTGCGGCTGCTGGTGGTAGCCGGCCGACTTGTCACAGGTAGAGGAGATCCAGGGACCAAACTCATCAGTATGGCAAAATGCCTGGTCAGGATCCAAACCCGGAGGGGACTCCGCCTGCACATGGTGAACCACTGCAACAGCAACGTGTTTGTCCGTTTGCTGAGACACGGTTCCAAGATCACAGCTAGAAATTCTGGTGAGTGCCCGGGCTGTCATTCTGGGCCTGGAGATGGGCGCTGGCTTCCAGCTTCTTGTTCATGGCTGGCTGCTGGGACTGAAGCCTAGAGTGAGGGAAGGCTGGTAAAAAGGGAACAGCAGAGAGACAAGCTGGAAGGAGCATGAGTGGGAATGGAGAATAGGAGTCAGAAGTGAATCTTGACTGAGTCTCCCTTGTTAACTGAAAATGGTGTGAAGGCTAATTGCAGTCTAGTCAGCAGCCAGATTAGGAAAGACTGTGATGGGGTGTCCAATCCAGCTTGCTCAGGAGTGATGGAAGAGTGGAGAAAGCACATTGGATGTTCACAACATGTTTCTCCCTCCTTTCTTTGTTTAAATGGTAAAATCCTCAAGTATGCTTGCCTGGGTGAGGCAAAATGCCCCTTCATTCTTCAAAACAGAACTTAACTGAAGTATCAGTTAAAGAAATGGGATCAAACTGATGTCCCACCAATTTCCTTTTCATTGGAAGTATCATATTTTGTGATTTTTGGGGAAATAGGAATTAAAATAGGAATTTAAAATCTCACAGTTTATAACAGGAGAGGAACTGCTGTTGTCTATGTATATCCCATTTCCAGTAACTAATATTTTAATAGTTTTATATGTCTGGAATTGGTATGTGAGTGGAACTTCTAACTGAACTGAAATTGGTGGTATTTGTATAAAGACATAGGTAACATGTGATGTGTCTATTATAAAAGATTTTTAGAGATACAAACATAGGATGTTTTCCTTGACTGTAATAGTCCAGTAGTCAATCTGTGTATTGACACATAGGACACAGGGTATTTTTTACATAAATGCAAAATATATACTAATTTCATAAATTTCTATATATACTAATTTATAATTTACTTTTTTTCACTTTATCCTATGACTTGAAGGACTTTCCATATTAATGCATATTAATCTATGATCTTTTTTAAATGACTGAATAATATTATGTAGTTTAAAGATACCATAAAATACCTATGTAATTTCACATTGATTTCAGGAGCACCCCATTATAAATCAGCATCTATACATAGTCTGTTTCTGGTGATGGATATATCAGAATATTACAAGGCTATTCTGTATATTTGGTTATTCTGACTGGTATTATATTTTTGTACTGTCTTTGATGTGTTGACTTTGCATTTGAACACCTTACTGAATGAACTCTGATCAATTTCCCTAGATTCTTATTTAAATCTTATGCCTTTCTTAGTAGATAAAAGTATCCCTTGGAAATGGAGTGCTGTGCCTTCCTTTCCATATTTACACTTTTTACTGTTTGTCTATCATATTGCATTACTAAGGGCCACCAGAGTGAAACTGAAGTATGGAGAGAGAGTTACCATGTTCTTGACTTTGGTGTGAGGTTGATTTGGTTGTGATGATGGCGAGTTGCATGAGGTGGTAAGATAGCTGCATTAGTTAGGATGCCATCAGCAGCAAGTAGTAGAGAACCCTCACAAATAGTGGCTTAAACAATAAGGTGATACATTAGCCAAGACAAGTCCAGGGGTGGGGAGGATTCAGGGTTGAGAACCCATGTTCATTTCATCTCTCTGCATTGCTCTTCTCTGGTGGCCAGAACTCCCCTCAGTCCAGTTCCACCCATATCATAGGATGGCTGCCAGGCCTGTGTTTTCTGAAGATGCAACAGTGTTAAGAGAAAAAGTCTGTATCTTTCTATGATGTTTCTCTTAGAAGCAACATCCTCCTCCAGCCCCTTCCACCCTACACATTCTCTTCTCTTTGATTTTCATTTTCAAGGTGGTGCATGGTGCATATGCTCATATCTAAGCCAGATACTACTAAGAGACTGATATTATGATGACTGGCTTTGATCAGTCATTTGGAAGAGAAACAGACAATAAGTCAACCATAGAAACTACCAGATAAGAAGTATCTATATCAGACAGTGAGTGAAAGATAGGATAGGATGTCACCTTTCAGAGGAGGTGACACATGGGGTTTTGAAAAATGAGTAGGAGTCATCTGGGTGCAGAAGGACCTTCCTGGAAGAGGGAACAGTCTGTGCAATGGCACAGAGATATGGCATAGTATGACACCTTGGACATCTCTAAGTAAATGGGAATGGTGGGTATCTGTGACACAGAGGGATGCTTTTGTTCTCTACCAAAGTTTAATCTGTTGGCTTAAAGGCATGAAAAACTTTGTGAAGTTGCCGGGCATGGTGACACATGCCTGTAATCCCAGCTACCTGGGAGGCTGAGGCTAGGGATCACTTGGTCCGCAGGTTCAAGACAACCCTCGGCAATATAACGAGACCTAGTATCTCTCTCTCTTTAAAAAAAAGGAAGGCTTGTGACTAATTAAGAATTTTTATCTCTCAAAGGCTTGTATTTCCTTGACTAGATATCTTTGTTTCATAATAGTGCATGGGCTATGGCAGGCAGCCACAGTCATGTGAAATGCAGATGCCTGTCCTGTTGGTCGTGTGCTGTGGGCTGCCACTTTGCTTCATGATTTTTCCAGTGCTGCCCAGCAGCTCCTCACCCCACACTCCAACTCTTCAGTAGGAAAATGAGCCAAAGAACACCTCGGACACCAAACCCTCAGCACAACTGTCACAAAGCCCATGTGGTGCAAAGAGCTTGGCTGGAATGTCAGAGGGTCCCAACCACAGCATCTTGTTTGTGGTCTCAGTTGGCCAGCTCTCTGCCTTTAATTAGCTATTTGAGAATGACTGTTCTGGCGGAAACTCAGGAGAAGCCAGGCTGAGGTCAGGGAAACCAGTCAGGGGAAGCACTGCTGTCATGCATTTGAGAAGGATGAAGGGACAGCTCTGGGCAGCTCTGGAAGTGAGCGTGATAGTTTGTAGAAACTGGTTTCAGATTAAACGTGAGCCATGAGTAAGAACACTTGGCCAACACTGAGTGCTGATGTGAGAGAGTAGATGGTAGAGAAAGGAAGGGTTTTGGTGGGAAGTGATATGCTTGATTTTTCACATATGTGTGAGGTGAATCTGGAACTCACAGAAAGGTTTGGAGTGAGTAGAGATGTTAAAAGTGTATTCTAAGTTCTCTGGTCAAATACATTTAGGAAATAGTTAAATAAATTAACACAAAAAATAAATAAAGAATAGTCCTTTCTTCCCCCAGGAACTTTCCCACATTTACTCTGCTTGCAGTAATATTATTGCACATACTGAGCATGTATAATTAGCTCTGTGTCCCTCTCCACATTTACCCACAGTGGCAAGTCCTTGGTTTCCCTTCCACACTCTTCTTCCATAGATGAGAAGACTGGAACAAGAACAATTAAAAAATGTGTTCCATGTCATATGACAATTAGCACAAAGCCAAAATTCAAACACAGAAAGATAACTCCAGACCTTAGACTCTTAAGAAAAAAGCCCCAACAAAATAAAACAAACAATTCAGCTTAAGTGAAGTATAACTGACAATATGTTAAGATATTTAAAGTGGTCTTTAT
Source organism: Uropsilus gracilis (assembly GCA_004024945.1). Taxonomy (NCBI): domain Eukaryota; kingdom Metazoa; phylum Chordata; class Mammalia; order Eulipotyphla; family Talpidae; genus Uropsilus; species Uropsilus gracilis. Next base: position 14,568 of record PVHY01003502.1, on the reverse strand, counting down.
AGTGATTTGGTATACAGTGTGAAAGGATTCCCTGTCTAGTTAATTAAAACATTACCTCACATGTTTATCTTGCATGTGCATATGAGAACATTTTACATTCTGTTCTTTTCAGTTATATGAAACAGTGTAATGAACTGTTGTCACTGTGTTTTACTTTAGACTCTCTGGCTTTATTCATCTTATAGCTGAAAGTTTATACCTTTTTATCATCTTCTCCCTATCCCCACTCCTGGCTCTAGCTACTTTCTGTTTAACTTATTTATTTAGTGATAGCATGCAGCATTTTTGTGATACCCTAACGTCTTTTTTTTTTTCATTTTGCCCTCAAGGTTGGTCAATGTTGTCACAAGTGGCAGAATTCTCTTCTTTTTGTGCTGAATAATAACTCATGTGTATATGAATCTGAATGCATACATATAGAGGATTGAATATATACACACATACATCTTTTTTATCCATTTATCTTTTGATGGACACTTAGATCACTTCCACATCTTGCCAAAATAGTGCTGCAGTAAACACAGGAGTACAGATATCTCTGATCTACATCTATGTAGACCCAAGCCTACATCTAGAATTTTTATCAACAACAAATCTAGTACCTGTAATGTCAGGCATAAGGCCAACTCTCCAAACAGTAAGTTTTAGGCTCTTAGTGGAAAATAAGGTCAGAATCAAAGAAACATTCCCATCAGGTCTAAGGTCATGTATGTGTGTGCTTGGTGTCTTATCCATAAGCCCATTCACTTTTTTTTTATCATATTCTTTGGTGTGGCTATGACAGATTTTCCCCTTGTAGTTACCATTAAGCACTCGTAAAATCTTTTTTAAGTCCTTAAAAAAATGACATTAACTTTTCCACATATGGGTTTTCATCTTCTGATATGGCTATTACAAAATCACTCTTACTAGAAATGTACCTGATACTTCTGAATATCCTTGGAAGCTACCCATTTACTCTATTTAAAGACTGTCAAGAGTCATCCCTGTGACTTAGCATAAATGAACGGAAACTTAATCACGGACATATGCATACATAACAAATCCTAATGTTCCTCCCATCTGTGCATCCTGATCTCTCTTTTGTAATCATCATCCGTGAACCTCTAGTTGTATCTCTAAGATTGCCTTTGTCTTGCCATCATTTTGGGCAATTTCAATATCTGGAATTCATCAGAGGATGATTTAGTCAGTGTTAGTCCTTATAGTGAGGAGTCAGCTGCCCTTACCAGCCCACTACAACGGTCTTCACCAAAATCTCCAATGACCACAATATGTTAAAGAAAATGAATAAGAAAGGAGAATAATAAAAAAATTATTCTCTGCTGTCCTACATACCACTTGACCTCTGAGACTCTCTACACTCTTGGTTTCCATCCAATGACTCTGAGTTGCCACCGTCCTCTCTACACTCTCCTCACCTCTCTTGGTCATGGTTTCCACTCTCTGCTTTAGTCATTTGGTACCCTCTCCCCATCATATTCTTGGTGTCATATGCTGCGGCAGCACTGTTCAGCATGCCTCTTAGTCACTAGTGTCCTTTAGGGGCTGCCACTTGTTTCTAAAGGAGAATGTTCTATAATCGGATTAATTTTGGAAACTATGAACATGATCACCCTTCGGGGCATTATTATTGAGGTTAATATTACAAGTGCTCATCAAAAACTTATGGATGTCATCAAAAGGACAGGGAATTCCCTAAAGATATTCAAATATCAACAAGTGTTGGTGAAGGTGTGGAGAAATGGGAGCCCTTGTACACTGTCAGTGGGGATGGAAATTGGCGCAGCTACTAATAAAACAGTCTAGAAGTTCCACAAAAAATTTAAAATAGAACTACTGTCTAATGACTACCAATTTGGTAGTCAGGTCTAGTGGGAATATTTCTTTTGATTCTGACTTTATTTTCCAATAAGAGCCTAAGATGCAAGGCCGGGCACGGTGGCTCGTGCCTGTAAGCTTCAGCCTATGAAGCGGCTGGGGCTAGGGATCGTGGTTCGAGTCCCGCCTGGGGCCCGTAGCGAGACCTAGTTCCAAAAAAGTAGCTGGGCATGGTGGCACACGCCTGTAACCCCAGCTACCTGGGAAGCTGAGGCTGAGGACTGCTTGAGTCTGTGGTACCCCAGGCAACGAGAGCCTGCAGTTCCACAGGCAAAAATAGTCCTCTTCTCAAAAAAACCCAACCCCCCCTCCCCCCCAAAAAAACACAAAAAGAGCCTAAGATGCAAAATTTGGACAGCTGGCCATAGGCCAGACATGGTAGATTTGTTGTTTGTATGATGAGGGGGTTGAGAAATATGTACCAATAAACTTTAATGAATAATACTTAAAACAAAAGATAAATGAAACTCATACTATTTGTCCAAGTAATTTTGCTTTTCAGACATCTATTTGGGTAAGTGAACTGAAACAAGGAGAAAAAGGATTTATATCTAACGATGTCTCTTATAGCATTTTTTTTTTACAACTGCAAAACAATCTAGATATTTACCAATAGGCAACTAGTTTACACTATTAAACATATTCAGAGATTTTGGCAACCATTATATATAATACAAGTGAGAGTTCTTGTCAACATAGAAAAGATTCAGTTTGAAAGGAGCAAGATATAAGCATGTGCATATAACAGGAATGCAATTATAAAAATAAAAACCACAAAATTGTGCCCAAAATGAAGGCTAGGAAGGACATAAAAGTAATAGTGATACTATAGCTCTTCATTAGATGACATTGATGCCTTTTAAAGACACCATTCATAATTAACCTATAATTATGATTTATTGCCACTTTATTCTTGCAGAGATGACCATACTTGAGGTGTGAGGACCATAATTGCACATAAAAATGCTGTAAATATGACCAATCAGTTGAGGCATGTTGGTTATTTTGGGTTGTGGATCAGGATCTACTAAATTTGACCATTAAAAGCCAGAATTTCACAGAACAGTTTAATGGATCTCTTGACTATCATTCTTATTATTTCCACCTAATTGACCTTTGCATAAAAGAAAACCTGCAATCTAAAATTATGAAAAAATAATGTCTCTACAGGTGTTCCTCTTCCCAAAGAAGACATTTCTGCCCCATTGATCTCTAGCTCACCAGTGAAAGAAGTTCAGGAGTATGAAGACCCCCCAAGTGAAGAAGATGATAAGATGAAAGAAGAGCCCTTGACCATCTCTGAACTGGCATACAATCCCAGTGCCAGCTTGCTCCCAACCCCAGTTGATGATGATGAGATTGACATGCTCTTTGACTGTTCATCTAGGCTGGAATTGGAAAGAGAAGACACAGATTCCTTTGAAGAACTGGAAGCAGATGAACACGCATTTTTGATGGCTGAAGAGGAGGAGCTGAAGGAAGCTCATCGAGCTTTGACGTGGAGCTATGACATTCTGAGTGGCCATATTCGGGTGAACCCACTGGTCAAGAGTTTTTCCAGACTTCTTGTGGTGGGCCTGGGGCTGCTGCTCTTTGTATTTCCCCTGCTCCTCCTCCTTTTGGAGTCAGGTATTGATCTCTCCTTCTTATGTGAAATCCGCCAGACGCCAGAGTTTGAGCAGTTTCACTATGAGTACTACTGTCCTCTCAAGGAGTGGGTGGCTGGCAAAGTCAATCTCATTCTCTATATGCTGGGTTGCTCATAAAATTCATATCTCATATGATTAAGGGCTATATTCAATACTAGTGAGTAGGTTTTTTTTTTTCAGTAAATGCCTGGTTCTGAATGGTCCGGGAGCCATCAACAGGTGTTCTGATTCACAACTGATGAGTCAAATCTTTACGTTTGCTTTCCATAATTCACTGCACTTCAATTAGTTAAAATCAAATACATTTATTTTAATTATAGGTCAGAAAGATGACCTTTAAGTAACCAAAAAATGTTTATTTTTATTATAGTACAGATTTACTCTTTGTTATCATACTATATAACACATTGAGCTGAATTAGATTTCCCATTTTTTAACAGCACCATTATTACAAGTTATAGGTTCTTAGGAAAATCCCAAGAGAACATTTTTGAATATAATTCCTAGGATTACATCCTCCAACCAATGCCTATACAATTAAACTTATGATGCTGGGTTTTGTTTTTGTTTTTTTAAAAATATTTTTATGTGTTCAAAATATTTTGGTAAATTTTTAGCAAAAAAAAAACAAAAAAAAGAAACCTCCTGGAGTTATTAAGATGTACAGACTACTGTAAGACTAATGCATAAAGGGTATGTTGGGAATTTTTTTAATGTTTTGGCACTGGTTTGTTTTTAAAAATATTTTTGGCTGAACAAGTCCATAATTTGTTGTTTCCTGTGTATGAGATAGAAAATAGGTAGAAAGACACTAGCAAGTAAGTCCCCCAAATGGATGTTGGAACTAGAGGATGTGGATACTGAGAGCATCAAGTGGATACAGGGTTGTCCATTTTCAGAGTATTTGGACAAGATGAATTTTTTACTTTCATTTGTATCCTGTCCATAAATCTTGGCTGGGGAAGCAGAAGTGAAATTTTCAAGAAAAAGTTAAAGATATGCAACTTTTTAACTTTAAAAAGTTAAAGATATGTTAATTGTACTGTACATTAACCCAAGAGTGGAAGCAGATGGGAACTGGACAAATAACAAGTAGCATAAATAGAATCCTGGTGAGGCTGGTCGGCTAGTGCTGGTAGGCTGATGACCTTTTTTTATGAAAGAAACTGTGATGCAAGGTATTGGATGAAGTGAAAAACAAGCTGTTCGAATGTACTAGTTGGCAGAGCTGATATCAATATGTATAAGAGGACCTAAATGAAAAGTGGAGAAACGTTAAAGTATATATTTTTTGGGTCCCTCATGCCATTCATTGTTATTCTATAGAAGAAGCTTAAAAAAAAAAGTGTGTGAGAGAGAAAGGAAATGAAGAGGAAGGGGACTGGCTTTTTGATAAATGCCATTGCTTGTCCTTTGTGGTGGTCATTGTACTCCTTTTCTGTCTTGATTTTCTTGATATCTTAATTCATTCATAATTGGAGACCCCATTAAGAAAGTGGAGGGAACTCATTAGATGACATACCATTTCACCATGGGTGAAGTTACATAATGGTTTCTAACCAGACAACAGAGGACAGAAATACTCTCATACCTTCCTTCATAACATAAAAACCTGATAGAAACACTAGAATGTCTTCCCATGCAGAGTACTTACCAATACAGTGACATAAATGAGAGAGAAGAGAGGAGAATTTAGGGTACAGTGCATTGAGATTCTCCATGGATTGAAAATGTTTCACTGCCTTCATTTACAAAGAGATTGGGCTACTTGTAATCTCCCCTAATTTTAATAGACACTCCAACTCTATCATCAGCATAATTTCCAAATTGGTTATTCTGGCCTTACTTATTCAGTGGGGCTCTGAATGCTTATTGGCTATTTAATTTTGAAAATAAGTTTGGAAAATCAGCTCATGGAGCCTTTAATTGAGCAAACTATATGTATTTGCTATTAAGTTTGTAGGGTGTTCTTTCTCATGTGCTCTCAGCGTTTAATTTTGCTTTTTAATAAATGTATTTGTTATAGTTTTTTTTGGGGAAGTTGCAAATGGTCAGCTTTGAACATGAAGGTTTTTCTCTTGCTTTTATTTCATATGACTTCTAAGTCAAATGCCTAACATAACGGTGCTCTAATGTGGTCTACATGAAATTAATTTCTCTTCAAAAAATCATGTTTCATAACCCTTGTGTTTTTGAAGTTCTAACCATGATAGATGATTTATTCCTTACCTTTTAAATAATATTAAATAATATTTTTAAAATTATTGAAAGTAATATATTGCCCATTGTTAAACACTTGAGAATACTGATAATAAATATCACATATAGTTAAACCATGCAGTTTATATTAAGAATACATTATTTTAACATTTTTAGTTAAAATCTTTTAGGCAAAAACTTTAACAGAAATGTCTTAAGTGAAGGAATTGACAGGACAGGGTCTACAGAATTTAAATAGCTACCAAATCTGGGATCCTGAAATGCCATCTTGTCAGGGAAGAATGAGTCTTTCAGAAATATCCACCTAGGTTTTAGAAGATTATCTGGATTCACTTATCTGAATCAAATGAGGAAAAGACTGCTTCCAAAGATTAACAGTACATAATGTAGTGAGACAGAGCTCAAAGCAAGTGTGTGAGTATATGTATATTCTATATTATTGGTGTATATGTGTTTATATATGAATCTGTACATATGTGTTTATCTGTACACACACAACTGATAGACCGTCATACATAGCTTTGTTTATTTTTTCCCAACTTAGGATTATGTGACTTGTTATTATACCCTTTCCCTTTCAGATATCATGGTGGGATATAACCCACAGTCTTAAAGACTGAAACTTCCATTAAAACCACTGTGTGTACTTTTGTGGTTATATATAGACACATATATGGCAAATGCACATACCCACACAATCTTGCCTTTAATGATGATGCAAGTTGGATTATGAAACAAAATGTAGGTAAAGTATTGTGTATTTATGTCTGTGCTTGGAACATATAAAATGTTATGTATTTGGAATTACCTTGTGGTTTGTCTAACATTTATAGAGACAACTTTGGGAAGAGTTCAAAATGAGTTGATTTCATTGACATACCAGAGATTTGGGGGCCATGTTACCTGTGATTGGAGCCTTACCTTTGTATAGTGAAATTTGCATTTCTATGTCAACACCAGTTTGTTCTATCTGTTAATTTGGTGGCAGGAATCCCTAATAAAAATACTCTGGGGAAAAATGTTTCTGCAATTATTTAGTTTTATTTAAAGTTGAGTTGCATAAACTGCCTGCTGGAAACTACAGAAAGGTGCCATCTAGGACCATGAAATGAGGTCACCCTTAAGTGGTGATAGTATGAAAAAAATCACAGGAAATCGATGTGATTAACATTTTACAGAAGCCACCCAGGCTAAAAGCAGGGAAATTTAGTGCATTAGAAATAGACAGTTATGGTCTAATGGCAATGAGATAGAGAAAACAGGTTGGAGGAAGGGTTTCAGAATGCTAGAAATTAGTATGTCATCATTTCTGGCCAGAAAAGGGTGCCTTCCTGAGCCAGAGAGAGTTACCTTGACTCAACTCTGTGCCACTTGCTAGTAAACTTCTATCTGTTCATGGTTCCTGGATGTACTATTCAATTCCTATCTTCCCTCCATTCAGCATGGCCTGAAAGGTCCTCTGATTTAGTTTGGTACAGAGTTATAAACTTCATTTCTGACAACTAAATCAGAAAATGTTACTAAGATTAAGCAAAAGGATCTTTATTATAGGAATAACATACATGCCCAGTGACATGGTACCTCAGCTGTGGTGGCCTCTAAAGTTGTCATAGTCTTTGTAAAAATTGAGATATAATTGACATATAACATTGTATTTGTTTTAGGTGTGTAATGATTTTATATAAATTATATAAATCATCTTGCCATATATATGGCACACAATCTTGCCATATATATGGCAAGATGATTACCATAGTAGGTTTTGTTAACATTCATCATCTTACATCATCTTTCAATTAGCTTTTTTTTTTTAATGTGATGAGGACTTTTAAGATCTGTTCTCAGCAATTTTCAGATACATAAATCAGTATCGTTAGAGTCACCATGCTGTACATTACATCTCAGGACTTATTTATCTTATAATTTTAGATTTATGCTTTTTGACCACCTTCATCTATTCCACCCATCTGGGGACTGAGGGAGTGGAGAATGTCTGTCAAGTGAGAGCTCAGTCCTTGGAGGTCTAGAGTTGAGTATAGGCAAAAAAAGGAATTTAGTGGTTAGCATTCATATGTGAGGTGATGGGATATATAGTCCTGACTCAGGCAACTCTAGCCAGCTCCTTTGTTTGGGTCAGCCAGTGTCTTCAAACTGAAGGCCCACATAAAATGTCTCTCATTTACTTGTTTGTTCAGTAGTCCAGGCCTCTGGCTCAACCTTGAACCTTGGGAGAAACCTTTTTCCTTATTCCTATATTCTTTCTCAGTCAAGAGGGGAAGGATAGCCTAACCATACTCTAGCTTGGATGCAAAGTATTGGGGAGAAACTTCCACTTAAGGGGTGACCTTGGGATGGTTGCAGTTGATGAACTTGAGACTCTTTGGGCCGTCGTTCTCTACTAGGTAGAGATAATGTTCTAAAGGTCCCTGCTTACTTGTCCTCCTGCTTCTTCTCTCTCTTTCTCTCGGACCTGATTTTGGGCTTCCAGTCTCCATGCAGTAATAGACCCAGCAGGAGCTGCCCATGGTGGGCCCAGCCAGGACTCAACTCTCCACATTCCAGCCTCGGTCTGTGATGGGGGGTAAGTTTGGTGAGCCTTATCCAGTAGGCTCAGTTGTCGTCACTTCAGAGGATGAAAGAAACCCCACTTGGGCCTCATTCCCAGCTGTGTTCTCCAATTCATTAATAAAACTAATTTTAATCTTCTTCTGCCTGTCATGTTTGTTATCCATGGGGAACTGTGTGGAGTGGGGGGCAGAATGGTGCTGAATGTTTAGTATCTCTGTGACATCCAAAGTTGCCAGTAAGAAATGAATGAGGGCTGAAATGATTGATACACAACCATCACGGGATGTCTGCCACTGACCATGACAAGCCTTGCCAGCAGGTGAAGGAACTTAATAAACAACAGGATTGGTTGGAACCACAGATATCTGTTCTTTACCTGTAGCTGATGTTTATCCAAAGTAACTATTTAAAGTGATAGAAGTCTCTTTCTTCATTGTTAAGAACTATATATTTTATAAGTAATATATTTTAAAAAGAAAGCACTTGTATTTTAGTACTTGTAAGAGCACTTTCCCCCTGTATTTTTAGGGGATTCCTATTTTGCACAGGATTATGTTACTGACCTTGACTGGGTAGATGAGTGAAGGGAGGGAAGCATGCAAGGAATCTTAAATGTAAGAGCCAAAAGCCTAGGACTAACTGAAGAATTTGACAGCATCTAAATTGTAACAAAGGCTAGAAAAGATTTCCTCTTTATAAGGAAATGAGGACTTCATCTCTTTGCTAATATTTTCTCAGACTCTGGTGTTCAGATTGGGTTTCACGTAAGGTTCCATTAAGTGAAAGAGAATGAATAAAATTAAAATTAGCATCTAACAAATTTAACGGTTTTATGATAACATGGATGTATTTAGAAGAAATCATATTAGCAGAAACAAGTCAGAAAGAAAAAGACAGAATCCAAATGTTTTCACTAATAGATGTGATATAGGAAAAACAAGTAAAAGACCAGGAGGAAAAGACAAAACAAGCTAAGAACCAAACTAAAGTACACACTGGGTGGACAGGGGAGATGAGGGGAACGGTCAGAGAGGGAAGAAGGTGGGTGATCCTGGGGAAAACACAGATGTGAAATATATATATATAAATTAATTAATAAAACTTAGCATCTAGGATTTGGCTAAGTCTTTTTTGTATAGTTCTGTGTAACAGAGTGTGATCTTAATGACAGTATTACAAATCCTTTTGCATGCTAGGCCATTATCAATGATTTGCTTTTGATAAATTGAAAAAATAGTTATTAGATGACAGATCATTGAAATTCTGTTTGTTAGGGAAGCATTGGTGTAAACACCTCTAGAATTCCATTCTTCTATAAAAACAATGAGAACACAGATTTAAAAATGTGAAAGTCAACTCTTTAATAACTCTGGAAATAAACCAAAGTCTTACAGATAACTAAGAAAAACTTATTCAAGAAAAGTTTGTTGATATGCTCATATGCTGATATGTTCATATGCTCACTGAGCTTTGTGGCATTGGTAACTTGTCCTGTTCCCACCTTCCTCTCATCAACTCTGTAATACCCTTGAAAACCAACAACCTCCTGACTATGACAGCCATGAAAAACAATAGCATTATAACCACTGGTGGAGACAAGTGGGTTTGAAGTTCCTTAACAGCCACAGGCTCAGAGAACTGTTACTTATTGACATAAGGCAGTTTCCTGAAAAGCTTCATCCTCATGATGTTCTTATGCAAAGCTCCCATCATGCTCAATGCTCGTAGCTTTCCTAGAGCAATTCTCAACAACAAATAGTGGCTGGCTGAGGTGGTGATCCAAACTGAGTCTAGAAAGAATTGAATAAGCAGGAGTGACTGAGCAGGACAGTGGAATAGGGAGTCTCAGGCTCTTCTCTCATAGAGATACCAAACTAACTATAATACACTTTCCAAACAACCATGTGAGAAATCAAGAAACAAGAGGTACCTGCATCCCAGATGAGAATGAAGCTGTCTATAGTGAAGCTCAACAGGAAAATCTGTGATGCTGTTTTATCAACATCCATCCTGCCATTACAGCATGGCATGCCTGGAAGAAAACTATCAACTCGTAACTTCTCCCTGAAGAAGGAAGGAGGAGAGTAGGAAATAAGTTTAGTATTTTGACTTTACCTGGGACTTCTAGATTCTCTCCTGCCTGAATCCAAGTGCTGCCAAGAACACTGAACCAGGTTGTGGACAGTTGAGAACAAAGTATTAAGTCTAGTACTACAGTTAATTATTGCAGCAGAAGCTGTAATACCACAGAAAGACACCAGGGGGGAAAGCAGAAGAAACTGTCAATTCACAGCACTAACACTAAAAGTACACATTCCAAAAACATTTGCTAGGGGGCCCCTAATCTCTAGCTAGGATGATTGGAGAAAATTCTCCATATATAAAATACAGCGCAAGGACTGGGAGAGGTGGATGATTTTACAAATGCTTAAACACAACAGAAGATAAGGTGTTAAAAAGAAACATGGGGTTATCAAAGGAATAAAAATAATCTCCAGACACCAGCACTAAAGGAAGGGAGATTACAAGAGAAAGACTATGAAATAACCATCATAAGGATGTTCAATGATTAAAATATAGCACAGGTAGACAAATCTGGAAAATAATACTTGAACAAAATGAGAACAATACAGATAGATATACAAATTATGGAAAAGAACCAAATGAGAATCCTGGAACTAGAATATTCAATAGCTGAATTAAAAAATTCACTTAAGACATCAATAGAAGATTAAATGAAAGTTAAGATTTAGTGAACTCACAGATAAGTCATAGAAAATAACCAAATCCTGGAGCAAAAGAAGAAGAATAAAGAAAAGTGAAGACAGCCTGCTACATATGGGACACATGAAACAGAATGACGTATGCATTATGAGTCCTGAGAGGGGAAGAAAGAAAAAGGGGCAGGGAGTCTATGTGAAAAGGAATGGATGAAACTTTCAAGGGGAGCATAGAAATGGTAATATAAATTCATTGAAGTTGAATGAATCCCAGCTAGATTTTGAAGTGATCTATACTGAGAGACATTATAATCAAACTTCAAATATCACAAAGAATCATGAAAGTAGCAAGAGAAAATACAGCATTTGCAGGCAGCTCAGATTACAAGCAAATTTCTTAGAGTAGATTTCTTGCAGAATATGAAAGAGTGGGATGATATGTTCTGGATAGTCTATCAATGATACTATGTTCAGAAAGACTGTCTTTGAAAAACAAAAGAGAAATAAAGAATTTACAGATAGACAAAAGCTGAAGGGATTTAATACCAGTAGGCCTGCCTTCCAAGACATGGGAAGAATATCAAGATGAAGTGAAAAGATGACAAAGGGTAATATGGGGCTGTAAAAAATGTAAAATTCCCAGATAAAGATATAAAGATAAAATACTACAGAATTCTAACATAGGCCTGTAAATTACTTTTAAATTTGGTATATAATTTAAAACAAAAAGCATAAAAAGTAATCATAAATATTATTGACTGTACAACGTAAAAAGAAGTAATCTATCATAATATAAAATAGGTGTAGGAAGAGATGAAAAGGGATAGTTTTCAAATATGGTTGAGGTTATTAGTTTAAAATAGTTTATTATTTCTAAAATACTTAATGTAATTGCCATGGTAACCACAGAGAAAACACACTTAGAACATACACAAAAGGAACTAAATTATGTTAACACACATAAAAAAAGTCAACGGGAAAAAAAAAGGCAGCAAGAGAGAAGGCACAAAAATAAACCACAAGACATATAGAAAACAGTGAACAAAATGCCAGTAGTAATTCTATTCTTATAATAATTACTTTAAATATAAATTGATTAAGTATTCCAAATAAAATACATGGATCGAAACTGAATTGAAGAAACCTGGAGGACTTCACTTGGAGACATTATACTATAATAGAATAATATTTTGGCTTATAAAAGGAAGAGCTCGGAAAAAACTACTTTGTGCTTTTGACTAAAATTCCTCAATGTGAGAAGAAACACCAGGACATGGATTCAGAGAACTGGAAGAACTGTAACCAGAATAAATGAAAAGAAATCCATACAGTCATGTCGGGATCATGAGAGCATGAGGTGTTTATTTTTTTGCCCTTCTTTAACATCAAAACTTTGAGATTTATCCTTGAAGAAGGAAGCCTTTGATATACCTAGGGACTTCGGGGGACTTCTGAAAACAGATTCAGTCTTGGTTGTAGATCCTGTAGTGGATGTAGATCCTGTAGTGGCTCTCATCCGTCTAGACACAATCTGGGAGATCCTGGAGAATGCTAATTTAGATAATTCTCAACAGATGAGAAAGGTTTTGTGTATATCTAGTATTCCAAGAAGTTCCAGCATTCTAGTGAATAAAAAAATTGAGTTTGGATGCATTGGGTAACTAAGAAGGACAGTTTGATTTTATGCATGTCATACCTCCTTCAAAGTGGTACAGCTTGGGGCCAACAAAGATCTTCTTTTGCCTATGATTTATCCTGGAGGAGAATGAGGACTCAGCTTCTCCAGTTCTGTGACCCTGTGCTAATGGGACTGATTTCACCTTCACTCCATATTGGAAATCATGAGATGCTTGACTGGGACAAGGGTGGGAAGGAAGCAGTATGCTGAGCAGGAGACAGAACTACCAGAGGACATTAAAAGGAAGCAAATCCTAAGTGTATTCTAACTCCTGTCAAGAAGCTGCTGGGGAAACCTGATCTGAACATACCTCCATCTGGGCCATGGACACACCAATGTTCAGTTGCCTGACAATTACCACCACTCTGTGACCATCTCCCTAGTGCCTCCCTAAAGGTGACATACCAGTCATCTGCCAAAGCCCATCTGCCAAAGTATACTCAAAAATGTCAAATCTGCAGGCCAGGAGAAACTATAATTTGAATTTTTTGCCACCTTAGGAAAAACAAAAAATAAGTTATCAGCACTCAGCCTGGTGTGTTGCAGGATTCAGAGAAGCCTTACTTTAGTTATTCTTCCAGAAAAAGGGCAAGAGCATAGAGCAGGTGTGACCACAGAATGTGCAACTTAGTGTCAAATCTCTGGCAAGGTAGACAATAGGGATCTCACAGAGGCAATGAACAGTGACAGGAGGAAATGACTCCTGCTTCAAAGGTAAAGACAGTAATGTAAAACTTCAAAGAACATGAAAAATTGTGGGATCATCACAGCACCTAAAGATCACTACACTCTTACTGAAACTGAATCCAAAGATAATGGAGATCTGTGCTGTAGCAAAGATTTCAAAATAACCATTTTAAGGAAATATAGTGAGCTACAAGAAAATACAGAAAGACAATAATGCAATAAGAAAACAACACACAAAAGTAGAAGTTTAGCAGAGACAGAAATCATAAAAGGTAACCATATAAAAATTCTGGAGCTTAAGAATACAACAAATGAAATGAAAAAACATAACAAAGCACATAAACAGCAGACTTGATTGAGCAGGAAAAATATCTATGAAATTAAAAGACAGAAACATGGAAATTATCCAAATAGAAGAGGAAAAAAAGACAATAAGAGAATGGGATGCTATCAAAGGACAAATCATTAAAGTTACAGAATTAGAGAAACTGGATGGATAAAGAAAAAAAAAAAAAAAAAAAAAACAGGGCCCAGCTAGAAAGATGCTGGTTACAAAAAACTTACTTTAACTTGTCTAAAAGTTATGCAGGAACTGGGGGCACCTGACGGACAGCAGCCTCCACTCCAAAGCCGAGCTTGCGCGGGCTGAGCCTCACGGCGGCTGGGTCTCACCAGCGACAGGGAACCAGAGGTCCCTCGACCACCGCACCAGCAGCTGAGTGAGAGCTCCACGGAGGTCAGGTGAGGTCCCTTCCCTGACTGCCCCCTCAGGCGGCATCAGGCCGCACCCGGTTGCAAGGAAACAGTCCTGAAACAAAGGCGCAGGTCTGCATTTTGCAACCGAAAGAAGCCTTCCAGGCCAGGTTAAAGCAGTACCGAGTGTGTTTGAAGTGGGGGAGATTGGCGAACTGCCCTGACGGACAGCAGCCTCCACCCCAAACCCAAAAGTGCCGGCGCCACTACGCGGCACCAGCGCAAACTCAGAAATCAAGGATACTCACTACCAGAAGCACAGAGGCAAAGTTATCCACAACTGTATAGATTTCAACATGCCTAATACTAGAGCAGTAGTCACCCAATATGTAGAGCAGATCCGAAAGGAAAACACAGGAAGGAGGAAGACCATAAATACTCAAGGAAGCCCTAAGAAAAATAAATCACCACC
>PVHY01003501.1:32267-107100 GCA_004024945.1 Uropsilus gracilis | reverse complement strand
TTTAAGTATTATGGCTTTGTAGTACAGTTTGAAGTCTGGAATAGTAATACCTCCATTCTCTCTTCTGTTTGTCAATAGGGTTTTGGCTATTCGGGGTCTTTTGTTGTTCCATATGAATTTCAATAATTTTTGTTCTATCTCTTTAAAATATATCATTGGGATCTTTATTGGAATTGCGTTGAATCTATAGATGGCCTTTATTCATGAAAAAGTAAAAGAATTACCATTCAGTTTGTCTCTATATACAGATGCCATCTAGAATATCTCATATATATTTTTACCCATATATGAAAACATGTCAGCCTGTTTTATAGCAAAACAAGAAAAGTAGTGTCCAATATTTCTGATGAATCAAGATGCAAAAATTATATACCATGACCAAATGGGGTTTATTCCAGCTTTACAAGGATAATTCAACAAATACAAATCAATTAATACAACACAGCACATCAACAAAAATGTTAAAAGTCATATGAGCATAAATAGATTCTGAGAAATTAATAATGAGAAGATTAAACACTCAGTTATGATCAAAACATTTAACAAAATGTGGATAGAAGGATCATACATAAACATATAATGGCCATATACTACAAAAACACAACTAGCACCATACTCAAAGGTAAACACCTGAAACTTTTCCTTTAAGATAAGACACAGTTGTCCACTCTAACATTACTATTTAATTTAATGTTAGAGGTCTCAGAGGAATTAGACAAAAATAAGGAATAAAGGGAATCCAGATAAAAAGTCCACATCATCATTTGCAGATGATATATATATATGTGTGTGTGTCCCTTACAACTCCACTAGAAATTTATTAGAAATAATAAGTGAATACATTAAACTAGCAGCTACAAAATCAATGTGTTTAATTCTATTGCTTTCTCACATGTTGCTAGGCGAGAAGAAAACAATTCCATTTACAATCACATTGAAAAGAGATAGAATGATATTCCAGGTTAAGATGGGAGAATTAATACAGTAAAAAATGGTCATTTTATCAAAAACAATATATAAGTTCAGCACAATCATTAAAATTCAAATAATATTTTAAAACAAAAACAACAATAATACTAAAATTTATACAGAATTGCAAAAGATCCTGAGTTTAGCTAAAGCTATCTTAGAAGAAAAGAATAAAAATGGTGGTATCATGTCACCCAAGCCCAGACAATAATTAAAATTATGTGATTATGAATCAAAAATACACATATGGACCCATACAAAAGAATGAAGAAACCAGAAATAGACCTACATATATATGTATATATATGTATGTATATATATGTTGTATATATATGTATATGTGTGTGTACACATATATATATACACATATGTATATATATATATACATGCTCATCCTCTGACAAGTGAACTCTGACCATACAGCAGAGAAGAAAAATCTCTTCAACATGTAGGACTGGGAAGACTGGACAGACACATACAAAACAATAAACCTTGATTACTCACTTACTCAGATCACAAAAACAAATTCAAACTTGACTAAGGCCTTGGAAGTAAGGCTTGAAAACATAAAGTACACAGAAAAAAATCTAGGTGATAAGTTCAGTGTATGAGATCTTTGGGCACTAGACCCCGTTGGCAAGGGATATGAAAACAAAAACAAACAAATGGAACTACATCAAATTTAAAAGCTATACAGCAAAAGAAAGTATCAGCATAACAAAAAGATCCTACAAGGATCTTTTTGGATCTAGGAGAAGATATTTGCAGATGATATATCTAGTAAGGGGTAATACCCAAACTATAGAAGGAACTTGTGCAACTTAACAACAAAATAAAATGGGCAGATGTTTGAATAGACATTGTTCCAAAGAGGACACATAGATGGATAATGTTCGTTATCACTAATTGTTGGAAAAATGCAAATCAAAACTTTGGTGCGATATCATCTTCCACCAACAGTTTGCATGGGTTCCTTTTTCTCCACACCCTTGGCAATATTTGTTGTTGCTATTCTTTTTAGAGTCAGTCATTCAAATGGATGTGTTTTGGAAAATAAGATAGAGTTGTCATATGACCTAGTACCGCATTTCAACAATAGCTGAAAAGATACTTTACAGAACACTCTGAAGAAAGCAAAATCATAACTTGTAGAATTGTGTGCACCACAGTGTTTATTGCAGCATTATTTTTTTTAATAGGTGATACTTTATCGTTCATACAAAAATGGAGAAACTGAAGGATGTTATGTGAATTGAAATAAGTCATAAGGACAAAGACAAATATTGGAGGACTTCACCTCTGTGACATATAAGAAAAAAAAGATGAATAGACAAAATAAAAATAAAGAAGTGAGGCATGGTCACATTACCAAAAGGGAAGGTGGTGTTTTTTCATTAAAAATAATGAATAATCTGTCTTCTTGTATTTTTTCTATTTGTTAAAGATCATCCATGCTTCTTCATATATTGATACTTCACTTCTTTTTATTGATGAGTTATATTCCATTGTCCAGTTGAAAGACATTTATTTTGTTTCTAACTTTTGAGTATTACAAATAAAGTTGCTATACATATTCACATATATGTCTTTATATGGACACAACCTTTCATTTCTTTTGGGCAAATGCCCTTAGTGAAATAGTTCAGTTTAACTGTATGGTTCACTATTCAAGAAATTGCCAGACTATTTTACAAATATCTTTTGTGTGTTTATTTGCTATCCATGATTTTTTAAGGTAAAGTGTCTTTTCAAATCTTTTGCCTATTTTCAAGAAATAGATGGGTTAGTCTTGTCATTAGAGTCATAAGTTTCATTATATATTTTGCACACAAGTACTTTGTTGGATATATGATTTGCAAAAAAAAAAAAAAAAAAAATCCCAAGCATGACTCACTTTTTTTCTTCCTAACAATTTTTAAAATTCTGATGAGGTGCAACTTATATTTTGTTTCATGTTTAATGGTGCCATGAAACCACTGCCATATCTAAAGTTACTAAGCTTTCCTCATATTCTCTTCTAAAACCTTTACATCTAGTTGCATGTTTTATTTTGAGTTAATTTCCTATATTATGTGAGGTAAGACTCAAGATTTTTTTGTATAGTTTTTCACAGCATTTTACTCAACATGAAACAATAGCTGAAAATTGTCTGGGATGAGAGGTGAAGTTTTAATTATATCTGGATTCCTTGGCTCACAACTTTGAAGGGAATGGGAATTCAAGGATGTTCCATACCCAAAAGCAGTCAGTATTGCATTTTGATTGAAGAATGCTGGTAGGCACTGTCCAAATTCAATAGAAAAAGCCTCAAGATCATGCAGATATTGTCCCAAGGAAATTCCAAACCCTACAGTGATGATTTCAGCCACAAAGTCAAGGATTCACGTCTCTCCCTTGCTCACCTCTCTCAGAGAGTCACTTGTCCCAGTAAAGATTTGCTAACACTGAAGCTGGTGCCCTCCCTGCCAAAATGAAATAAAGGCAGAAATCAGTTAACAGAGGGAAATGAAAGGGAGAGGTGAGCACATTATTGTCCTCTCACAGGTAATTCTGTCAGGTTCATTATCTTCATGCTTTCTTGTCTCAAAAGCAATGGGAATATTGATGCACATCCTAAAAGGCTATGCTAAATATTCTATACTTATCTTTAATTTTCTTGTTTCGGTGTTTAATGATATTTCTATATGGCTGTAACTAATTACAGAAAATATGGTGTTCAATAAAGCCACCATTTATAGATTCAGTATTTTGTGTGGGTTCCCACATGATTAAAGTTGCTTTTACTTAAAAGTAATTTCCAGAGAAGTTACATTACTTTAAATTCCCATGGATCATTAGAATACTATTTCTTTTCTATTTACACACACACACACACACACACACACATATATATAATTTTTCAAGAGTGCAGATGACACACAGTGGAGGCTTGCTCATATATATTCATATATATCCATCTTACCCTCTACATATACCCCAGTTCTGAAATTTGTAAGGGGAACTATGTATGCCAGACAAGTAGATCCATTTATTTTAATTATTGGTGTTGTTTTCACAGGAAAGAATAGGACATTATTTTGTTGCAGGCACAGGAAAGCAAAACAAAGTCCAAGGCAGGTGAAAAGATATATTAAAAGTTTAACATTTTCTTGTCCTCTTTAACATTTTCTAGTCTAGTCTATTTGCACTATATGCATATTTTTGACAGCTGACTTCAGATATAAATTCACATATATATTCTAAAGCTACTATTATAAAGCATACAAATATTTTTGGTAAATATCCACACCACATGATATAAAATATGTTTTTATTTTTATACAACTAGTCACAGTTTTGTTGCATTGGTCACCTATATGGCAGAAGATGTACAAGTAGCAGTTTTGTATAACTGATCATGGCACCAGAGTGCTCCTGAATATGCTGATATGATGCAATGTTGAGTAAAAATTCCTCCTTTGAATTACATTCTCATCCTGGAGAACATAAGATTTCAGAAAGATGTTTTAAGTTCATAGGGAACTTTCATGGAAAACCTAAAATATACACTGAGAATGATTGAAGTAGGACTTCACTTACTGTTAAAATGTAGAAAAAAATAGAAGCTGTTTTCTGTGCTGTTCACAGCAACCATGGTCACTCAGAAAGGAAAATGACAACAAATGAATAAAAACAAAAATTCACTAATGTGGAAAGATACAGACTATGATCAAATAGGGAATAATATTTGTTTTATTTCTAGTCATTTGGAATGATGTAACATTTCTTATTTTGTTTCTACCATTTGGGAGATCATCCAGAACTCTCTGAAGTGAAACCCACTGTCATACTTTCCACTGTGGCAGAGTCTCCATATAAGCACATTGTTTTGCATTTAAATATATATTGCTTTTAAATTTTAAATGGTGATATGAGTGAGAACCTTGGCAGCAAAGAAATTAGATTGGGAAGTCAAGTGAGAAAACAAGAGCAGGCAAATATATTAAAATGGAGTTTTTCATTTGTTGTGTCTCAACTACCCACCTGGAATCCAGAATGAATCCACAGATGCCTGATACCCAGTTTGACATTTTCTTGAATGTTAACATTTCAAGATGGTAAGTTTTCAATACTTTCAAAACATACTATTTGAAAATAATGGGGAAACATACAGATTCATCAAGAAAAGCTGAAAATTTCTCCATCTAGACAATACCCCAGAATTAGAAGTAGAAAAAAATAAGGAAAATTCAGATTACTGGCTTACCATCTTACCATTGTTTCCCATAAAATTAATAGCTAACAGTCTTTTATTCTGTCATCATAGAGATAAGTACAAATATATATACAGATCTATAGATATATGTATATCTCATTATATATAGAGAGATGAAAACAGTATCAAGTCAGGCATGGTGGCACATGTCTGTAATCCCAGTTACCTGGGAGTCTGAAGCTGGGGATCACTTGATTCTGCAGGTTTGAGACAACCCTGGGCAACATAGCAAGACCTAGTCTCTTAAAAATAAAATTAAACAAAAACTGTATCAGAGAGTAAATATTTTTTCATATAATAGGAAAAACATATCTTCCTTTGGTTTATGTATGTGTGTATCTGTGTGTGTACCCACTTATGTGTGAAAGTACTGTCCTTGGAAAATGATATCCAGATTAGAAAAGATGAAAGGAAAGTCAGCAAAGTAATAAACTTAAGAATATAACAGATGGGGAAAATATGAGGGAAATGGATCTATTTTGCCAAAGAAATGATACTGAGTGGGTCAGGAAATGAAAACATTACCTAAATACTTATATACTGAGCACAAACACAGGGTCAAATCAGGCCTTCACAGACTCACAGCTTCCACTGAAGTCAAAAGTCTGCACAGAGAGTCATGCACATGAATTTAAAGACACAACCCAGCCTTAAACAGCTAAAAGGTGAGAAAGAAGTATTTATTTTGGATAGAAATGGCCAAACAACTGAGTTTAAGAGGAGGAAAACTCACTTTTGAAGTAAAAGAGAACCTTTTCACTATGAGGAAAAACAGACGCTGGACCAGCTTGTGTGATGAGGTAATCACAGTAAACAGTAGGCAGGCTTAATTTTAGATTAATTAGATCAGTAGAAATTCTGTGTTGATTTTGTCAGGGACTAAATCAAGCAACCAAAGATCCTTTTCCATCAAATTATCTTGCGTGATAATATTAATCATTATTCTATTTAAAAAATCTTGAAACATCTTTTACCCTGTTCACTCTGGATACACATTTTTTTTATTTTGCTTGCTCTTAGGATCTGTTTACATGATTATGGACTTGAAAAAGTGTAGACATAAATACTTTTAACCTTCTTGCCAACTGGATCTTAGGATACTAAAAGCAGGAGATGGTCTCATCAACAAAAGAATTCAAACCAATGTGAGAACATCCTTTGATTTGAAGAAAAAACCTTCCCTTCTGAAAACCAAAAGTGTACTCAGCAGATGGAGGGGCTATGTGTGTTTGTGTATTGTTGTTATTGGCTGGGGAGGGTGAAAGAATGTCTGAGTTCTAAAAGCCAGTTTTCACTAGAGTACCTGGAAAGTAGTCAACAATCATCTCCATTTTACATTTCCTGTAGTTTATGAGATAAGAAATTTCCCTGAAGTTCTTAGCAGATCTGCTGACTAAAGATCCAAAGAAGGTTTGCTCCACTGTTCAGAGGCGAAACATATTGTTGAAGTCATTGACACTTTCATTTTAAGCATTTAGCATGTAATATCCTCTCCAAATAGATATAATCTATTGCTTTTACAATGTGTAATGGTAGGCAGCATGATTTTTTCTCTAGTGCAAGGGAATTTAAAAATAACTGTGCCAAGAATGAATAATTTGAATTTAACACACAAGCTGCAGCTGGTCACTAAAACCCATTTGTGACTTGTCAAAGAAATGTGTGGAATCGCAGAATCATTTTCTCAGTTGTAACTGCCTATTCATGTGTGCACAAATTGAACATTTCTGATTGGATCTATGAAAGAGACAGACTTCTCCAAGAAACTCCTTTTAGCATTCAAAATACCAAAACAACAAATTTGAAAACCGTAACACTTGCATTTGTGCATTATTTCTCTTTTATACTTCAAACTGCTTCCACAATTTCCAAACTACATTCCTGGCAATATCAACCTTATATGAAAGATGATGAAATTGATTGTTTAGTTGATCTGTTATCGATCTAGGAAAATTGAGACAACAGTTTCCTCTGTTGAACCTAAAACACAATAAGCAAAATATTTACAGATTCAGAATTTCTGTTTCAATACTTATATACTGCTTGCCCACTAGCCAGTTAGTCATCATCCCAGCCTGGGCCTAATTGCCATTTTTTTTTTCAGATATGACCATCTTGTCAATCTCCTCACATACATGAGGCCCTATGTAGTTTCCTCCCCTGCCATACAGACTTCCACTATTTACCTTGGGGTTGCAAGAAGTCTTTGTATCATACATATTGGCTTCACCAGGAATTGATGTTATCAGTCATTGCTATTCAAAAAGCATTCAGTGACCTTTGGGCTGAATTTCAAAACTAAATAAAATCTCTGTTCCTAGGTGCAACTCAGAATTGCACTGATTAGTGTTAAAAATTACTGTCTATAATAAAAACAGAAATACTATTAATTGCTTGTTAACAAATGCGGTTTTTCAGGTTTCTTTTTATTATTATTTTTTTAATCATGGAGTCCATAAAAGCCTCTGCTAGAGAAATCATTGAGAATCATTTTTAGCATCCATTCTTAATGGAATGAATTCTGAGTAGAAACTGATGAACTCTTTTCATTCTTGTGCAAATATATGTGGACCAAATGGCAAAAGTATTTAATTCTCGTTGCTCAATTTTTGCCTCTCATGGTTAGTTCATGTGCAATAGCCCTTCTCATGTACAAAGTATAAATAATCAAGTAAGATCATTCATCTGAAGACCTTGAATACTATAAAGTTTGTATATGCAAGGTATAATTTTATCACTGTTATGATCTTAAAAAGGAGGGGAGGAGTAGAAATGACAGATATTTTCACTCTGAACCACCAGTTATTATACCTCCACAGTCTAAGAAAAGTTCTTGGGAGTATAACAGAGAACTGTCCAGACAGAAATTTTCAGGGTCTTAGAGAAAATCTAATAGAGGTGGTTGATGTACACACACCCATCTAGGAGTTGGTGCCAGTGAGGATTAACTTTAATATAACTGGAACATCCATAAGCTGGAGTCAATCTGAATTCAATATACTGGTTTGGAAAAGAGGAGGAAGAGTCAATTCACTGTCTACCCACTTTTCCCTCTAATTCCTTCTATATCAGGTCTAGTATAACAAGGGGTCAGAGAATAGACTGTAGTTGTTCACAGAGAATCACTGAGGTTGTTTCACTTAGAGAAGCATCTGTCTCTCTCTGAGTCATTCTCTGCATTATGTCCAATGACTGCACAAGATGTTTCTTCCTGATACTGACTTGGTTTTCTTGACAAAGTCCATTGGACTTATTTCAAATTGATACCATCTAATAAGGAAAGAGTTCCTGAATCTAACCCTGAGGCAATATGAAATGTCTAGTCCTTTCAGGGAAGTCAAGTGAAAATTGAAGGATCCAAAACTGGAACTTGCTGGGAAAGTGAGTGAAGGGGATGCACCCAGCCCCTGGTGAGTGGAGCAGGGAGCCCAGGGAGCCTGTCAAGTGCAAATGGTATTTCACTGATGTTACTAATGTTAACACAGAAGGATAAAAAATACATCTGACTCATCTGTCAACTCTGTTCCTGACACAGAACAAATGTTCCCATGAATTGTTAAGGCTATGACTGAGTTTTCACATGAAAGTTATATTGGGTATGAAGTAAAATCAGAGATTTTTAAGTGAATCCACAGACTTCTGTGAGGAATAAGGCCCAAAACATGTAATATATGAGATAGGGCTAAATGTTCTTGTTTTGTGGAATCGACTGTGGAAGATGGAATTATCATTGGAGAGACTCATGAAATTAATTTTTAAGCACATTTTCATTTACCCCTATATGTGAAAGCACTGAGTGTTATATCTAACTTTTTTAGGTGCATGGTTTTTTTTAAGTCAATCTTGCTTTTTCATCTACAACATAAAGAAATCTATTCAGACTATAGCTATATAGTAGCTATTGAATTTTCTTATTACTCATTAGAAACTGTTGCCTGAGTGCTATCTTGAAGAAAATTTTGAAGTTATATGCAAGACTTCATGAATGACTAGTAATCTAATAGGAAAGTCTTCAACAGAAAAATGTGTGAGTGATGGGAATAGAGATAGATACCATTCTATCTTTTGCTTAATAATCTAAAATTTCTTTGGTTTTCAAAATTGTAATTTATCCTCTTGGTATATCTGATGTGTACAGCTTAGGAAACTATTTAGAAACACTTATGATTTGAAAACCTTAAATTAAATATTTCCTTCCAAAAGTAAATCCTTCAGATAGCAAACAAAAAGAAGCAAGATATGGAAAACACTATAATTGGAAAATCTATTCCACACACATTTCTTATTGGATGTCCTCATCTTATCACCATGAAAAACCAACAAATAATCAGAACATTTCTACTTGGAGAAAAGAAAATGCAGTTGCTGTCAAGACTGTCAGTCAATAATGTCATTGCTAATAGTGTTGACTCTCTGGAAAATGAATTTGTGAAAAGCGTTATTCTGAAAATGTACTGATATATACATGATATGACTTAGAACAATAAAATCTGGAAAGAGAATGACACAGAGTTAAAATTTCTAACCTCTTTTAAAAACGCAAAATTTGATACACGATGATGATTATGATAAATAATTCACATTATTTAGCATTTGCTGTGTGAGATTCAGCTCTAAATGCATTTAACTTATAAACCCATTTCACTGCTGTCAATGATCTTTACTTGATAACTTTTATAAAAATGTATTGTTTAGTATTAATTGTTATGCATATTTCACTTAAGATATAGGCATTATCTTTTATCCAAAGTTTACATATAGGACAACTGAGGAAATAAGAGGTCAGGAGGTGTGCTGAAGATCATAAGAAAAAAAAATATACTGGCACTTGAATTCAAATAGTTTCAGTCAGAATCCCTGAACCTCAATATTTCACAAAAGTGTGGAGAAGAAAAAGTTCTTTCAAATCTGAAACTTCAAACATCAACAAAACCAATGTGTGAAGAAGGTCTATTCCAGGACCTATACATGAACCCTTACTAACCAAACATTTTGTTCCTCCAGGTTTTAAACAAAAACTTAGAAAAGCAGTTCTTGACTGTTGACTTAACCCATTGTCAGACTCTCATAATTTGAAACTTTTTAAAACATGATTTGGAAGGATGTCCAAGGGCAACTGACTGGAAAAAGAATCATGGAATGTACATTCAATGGACTACTACTCAACTATTACAAAGGATGAAGTGTTGCCTTTTAGGACAAAATTAATGAAACTTAAGGTGCCTATACAATTTGAAATAAGTAAAAAAAATGGAAGACAGATATTAGATTGTTTCACTTATCTATGGAATATAAATAACAACAAAAAAGACAAACATTGGCAAAGCACAGCAAAAATCATTAGAACCTATATATAAATATAGGTTCTATATACATATGTATATAGACATATATATATATATGTATCCTGGTTACCAGAGAACAAAGGCAAGAGGGACTAGAGGAAGGTAGAGGCTAGGGAACTGGCACAGGAGATTTGGTGGAGTGAATGAAGTATATGTACATATTGAGGAGTAAAAATGTGAGCTGAAAAATATAAAAATATGAACATTGACAAACAAAAAGAATCAAGCCAGGGCATGGTGGTGCATGCCTGTAAGTGACAGCCTCGGAAGCCACGGCCGAGGCCAGGGACCATGGTTTGAGTCCCACCCGGGGCAAGTAGCAAGACCTATTTGCAAAAAAATATAGCTGGGCGTGGTGGTACACGCCTGTAATCCTGGGAAGCTACCTGGGAAGCTGAGGTTGGGGATTGCTTGAGTTTGTGGTACTCTGGGCAATGTGAGCCTGTGGTTCCATGGGCAAAAATAGTGAGACCTAATCTCAAAAAAAGAAAAAAAATCATGTAACCTATGTTCTCAGACACATGCATGTACACTGGCACATGCTCACACACACAGTATTTGAAGCATCAAATGGAAATTCAGAGTGGGTTGAAAAATTATCAACAAATAGGAGTCAAAATTTGAGTTCTGTGAAGATGCTTGTCTTTTGGCTTGGACTTCTTGTATATTGGCCATGAACCCAACTGCCAGCTGGTCTAGCCACGTACAAGCATATACACTTCACTTTACAATGAGTCACAGATATTCATTTCTTACAAATAAGAACTTAGTGGTGGCCCCATGTCAAGCAATCTGTAGGCACCATTTTCAACAGCTCTATTGACGTTCAATACTTTTAGCAATAAAGTATTTATAAATTAAGTTATATACATTATTTTTAATAAAATTATATATTTAATAGATTACAGTATATTGGAAGCATAATTTTTGCAGGTACTGAAAAACAAAACAATTCATGTGACATTGTATTGTGATATTAGCTTTATATTGGTTCTCTGTAGCCAAATTCACACTGTCTCTAAGATGAGCTTGTTCTCTGGGGGTATGACTGTTTACTTATGACCCACCAAATAATCTATATTTGTCTCCTCTGCTACCATATGCATCTCTTTTTTATCCTCCCAAAGTCTTTTTCCGGGAGCAGTATAAATTATTTGAAGATGGTGAAGCAGTGAGTCCTTCTAGAGAAATGGAATTTATTTCCTGCTCTGTTCCAAATGTCACATACCACTCTGGCACCTAAAATAATGTGTTTATTAAACTCATTTAATTAATACAACATAATTTCTTTCCTTTAAATGTAGGGACTGGACAGATTAAACAATACTACTTTGGATCTTCCAAGTTTTTCTCCAAAAGATGTTAATATATTTTTTAAGAAAAAAATCTCCCTCCATACATGAATATGACTAGTGGTGCCCATGAAACTGAAATTTTAGAAACAATCCCATTTGAAAATACCTTTTCAGAAACTACTAACATCAAATAAACACTTCATAATAGAATATTCATAGGCATTTCCAACTGACTTAGTTCCCTCTCTGTAAATACACATGAGGTCAGATGAAGCTCCTGTAAGAGAAAAGGTATGATCATGAGAGAAGATTTGCCCAACTCACCACCCTGGGAAGGATTTGGGAGAAATTAAAAGATTTGACTGAAAAGAAGATTGGATCTTAATGACAGAGCAGCTTTTGTGTCTGCTAAACTATATGATAAATAACAAGAAATCTTTCAAGGGTTCTGTTTTTTTTGTTGTTGTTGTTGTTGTTTTTTAATGAATGAATAAGCATTCAGACCTACAGAGATAATCTTGGGTTGAAACAGCAAGGTAACCTGGAGAATTGCAGGAACCTAAGTGAAACTGGAACCGAACATGGATTCAAGCTGTATAAAGTTGAAGAAAGTTTAACAAGCACTCAGAAATTCTGAATATTTAAATAAGGCACACTCACGGAGCTATTAAATGCTTGCTAAAATGACCAAAAAAAGCATTGCCATGGATGGAACCTCATTTGGGCTATAAAGTCTACTTCTTTGCCATCCCATAAAAAATGATGAAGAAAGTCAAAAAGGGACAGAACATGAACATGTGTGAAAGGTGGGCTGAGTAACTCCCTGGTTTTCTGTGTAAAATACAATCCAGTGGTAATTTCACTGTCACTCTCACTGTTACTCAATCATCCTCTAGCCAAAGATAGAAATCATTTACCTGCCCAACATCCTAAGTTGCAATAAAACTGAAGCATACATTATCTTTCTGATATTGAAGAGAGACTGACAATCCATGTCAAAATTTGATATGAAGTGCAAAGCATTGCTGCTGAGGAACGTAAAGGCCAAATTACTTCATCTCACTGGTATTCACTGTCCAACTCCTATAGCCCTCGTGATCCCTTCCATGTTGTTGCACGTTGCAACATTGCACCAAGCACCGTCATATTGAAAAG
Organism: Uropsilus gracilis; assembly: GCA_004024945.1. Taxonomy (NCBI): domain Eukaryota; kingdom Metazoa; phylum Chordata; class Mammalia; order Eulipotyphla; family Talpidae; genus Uropsilus; species Uropsilus gracilis. The sequence goes on along the minus strand of PVHY01003501.1, from coordinate 94,081 downwards.
GTAGAGTGGATAATGAGCTTCGCTTTCCAAACAGATCTTATCCTTGAATTGCAGTCAAGAAATGATTCCCTCTCAGCTCACTTAGATGGCAGAGTCCATGAAAGAGGAGATATGACCCACTTTGGTTCACTGCCATCTCCCTGGTGTATGGCAGGCGCTAAAGCAAGAATCTTCACAAATCATCAATATAAAGAATAAAATCTAAGACCTTATACATATAATTGATTTTTAATATATTTTGTATGTAACATTATGTGATACAAACTACATCCACAAAGGTCATGGTAATTTTTAGCACTAGAACTTAGTTCAAAAAAGAAATTTAAACAAAATACCAAAGATAGTTAACTAATTATGTAAAAGTGAGACCAGAACTTTGGACATTAGGATTTTCACTTTAGGGGAAAAAAATGGTTAGTAGAATCACCACTTTATGTTAGTGCTAAGCTTTAACTTTCAATTCATTACATTTTATTGCTAATGTTGTTCTTTTTCTTAAGTGACTCCAAGCTCCTCCCTGACAGTAGTTTTCATTATAATAACCCAGTAGGAAGATTGAAAAAAGGACAGCGTGGGCACAAGAAGAAAATCTGACAGAAAGAATGGAACAAGGGATCAGCTCCTCCTGAGGAAGAGCACCCCCATCCACCAGTTGCCTATGGGAAAAAAACAAGAGTTCTTTTAGGCAGCTCTCATGCCAAAACTCAGTTTCACAGCAGTTTTCAATTTATGTCCAGCAGTGGGAAATGGAGGTAAAAGACAGGGGTTCCACTCAACAAAACAGTCCTGCTCTAGTTGCCATGAAAGGTCACAAAATTTTGTTTTCTAGAAAGATTTCTACTGTTGTAGTGATTTTTGGAAACTTGGTTTTGCATCCATTACCCTTCTCCATCTATACTGCCTTTGGTCTCAATCTGACCTTCATCATGGGCCTTTTGGATTATGACAAAGGCCCATTCTCTCACTCCCTGCCTGTGGTTTTACTCCTTCCTAATCCAGCTCCATTCTTTTTCCAGAAAATCTTTTGTTTTCTCCTCACCTCAGGGGAGGTTTCTTCAATAACCCCCTTTTGAATTTGTATCAAATACTAAGTATCTTTGCAACATCTTTGTAATTTTTTTGTCTGCTTGTTCAGTTTTATTCCACTAATTAAACATTCCCTTGTTACTGCTCCCACCATATTATATTATTCTGTGTAAAATATCACTCTCTGGCAACATGTTTTGTATCTTTGGGATGTGGTTCTTCTACTGTAGTGCTTGCTGTCTTTTTTGTGCCCTTATTCTTTCTTAAAATCCAATCCAAGTGCCTGGAAGTCTTCTGTACCAACTTAATAGCCAAGAGATGACTAGTTTTAGCACAACATGGGAAAATCTATTGCCAGGAAATGCACATTCTCAACTTTATATATATTTTTAAAGAATTTATTTTCATTAAGTGTTCTTAATGTACGTATTTAACTCAGCTTTGAGAAAAATATAAAGATAATATAAATCTTTACCTTTAGGAGTTTACAGTTAAATTATGGTGCTAACCTATATATACTTTTATGGGGGTGGATATGTGTAACTGTACATATCTTCAGCCCACAAATTCAGGAAGATTGCTTAATATTGAAGGCTGGGAAACTGAGCCATTTGCCAGTGACTCACTTCCAAGGTTTTGTGATGAATATGTGTGATGTCACTTAACTATCATGATTATTATCTAAGCACAAACTGTAGTTATCTTTATACATCAATGATATTTCTTACTATTCTGAAGAGTGGAAACTTGGCAGTGATTCAAAATATGAAATCTCCAAATAGTGAAATATGAAATCTCCAAGTAGTGATAATCCAGAATATAGAAGTTTAAGACAAAAGGCAGTCAAAAGCAGTAGTAAAGAGGATAGAAATGCGACATTTATAGTTGATGAATTAGCACTGAATTCATAACAATTGCTCACTAAAGTTATTTAGTATTATACCTACAATTGCATACCTACTACTAGAGAGTTGAAGAAGCAGAATCTGATCAAATCCAACTTATAAAAATGCCACCATTTCTGTATTTTAGTAAATAATCGATATACTACTAATGTATTAACATTTACAAAAGCACTATTTGAAGTTGGATGTAAGTTACCAAGCCCCAATCCCTATCTACTTATCATTAAGTATTCCCTAATTTATTCTTTATTTATGACACCTTATTTCTTGAAGTCAAAGACCTCTCTTGTCCTGATTCAAATGTAGACAACTCTTTAAATACATGAACTACTAATGCATGCTTTATAACACACAGTAAACATGTGAGCTTATTGAGTGCAACAAGACTTTGTTTTGCCTCACTCCTCCCATACTTGTGATTTATTTTTGCTTTCAACCCTGTTTGAGGCTGCTTTATAGGGTCATTTTATGTATTAGAGATGAAACTGCCTAGTGACTTATACTCTTAACTGCTGGTTCTATCAGGACTAAGTCCAAGTACCTGGTTCTTTTCCTCCTTGTGACTCAAAAGAGTCACACCTAAAATTCAAAAGGATATGCACAAACTGTTAAGTTAAAGCTAGTTTTTCTTACCATAGCAATGTCACCAGTTGCTTAGTTACCCACTTCTGATGTTGCTCTTTGTAACTAGATTGAGCATTTTCATAACTGTACTTAGATTGTTAAATATATTAGCCAACTTCAGCTTTCTTACTATTCTGTTTTATGGAGACAATGACACTTTATCTCTCCTGACTAACAGCTCAAACACTGATGAGTAGTTTTTTCAATTTGTAGAACGGATGGAATATCTATAACAGGAATGGAAAGTTGTGGCGTATCATGTCAATTTTATCTGTTTCTTTATCAGAGAGCTTGTCTTATTCAAGTAACACATTGTAATTTTTTATTTAGGTATTTTTAATCCATGTGGCCTGGAGGTGGTGCTATCCCTGCTCCAGAGTAGTTTATAAGACTCAGCCCTAAGTAAATAAATGGACAGATTATCTTAATGATACAATCAATTCAGATGTGAGCTCATGATCTAAACCCAAGAAGTCAGAGTGATGCTGATGCCTGTCTTTAACCCATTTGACTTGGGCTGGAAAAAAATGTGAGGCTGGAACAAGTACAGCTACCTTATCCACTGAAACTGAAAATGAAATCAATATGCCATACAGAAAAGCTACTGCTGAAGATACTTTTTGAAATCTGAATACAATTTCACCTGGAAGCACAACTCTTCCTAGACTTTCCACTAGTATAAGTCAATATATTTCCTTCTATAAAGGATTATTTATACAAGGTTGACATGAGTTTTTGTCACTGGTAACAGAATGAATCCTGTCTGCTGAGTTTAGACACGGGCATTTTGTCTGTTGTCGGAAGTGAGCTTGACATAGATCTAAAACAGGCAAATATACTTTTGTAGGCTTTCTGATAAGTTCCTTACATAGGAGAGTTTTCACTATTCACCTCCAGTTCTTCTATTAAATATCCTTCCTTTTCAATCACAATTCAATTCAATTACAATAATTTTTCTCTCTCTTTAAGGGAAACTTTAAGATTTTGAAATGATTATCTTTACTAAAGCAACCGCAAATTAGTTGTTGTTCTTTTATTAATCTATACTTGAACTTTGGTGCAATAAATGATTCCATCTCACATAAAAAAATTATCTTTTCCAACAAAAATGAGCATACCAATTTCGCACCCTATTGTCTGACATCATCTATCCTTTAAGTTATAATTGTGGGAAAGACTGCAGTTAGCGGAAACACTAATTGATGGTTAATGAGTACAAGGATAATTCCATCACACCATCTTGGAGCAAGACTTATTTTAAAATAGATTAGCTTCCTATTTCTTTTTTCTTTTCTCCTTAGGAAACAAACCAGCAAACTCTGTGTGACACTTTTGCCCCTGTGATCTAACTTCAACCTCATTATAGTGCTATTAGGCAAAAGCAAGTATATTTTTTAAGTAAGTGTCACTCACCAGAAGAGACTATCTAGCTAGATAATAGGTCCCCTTTGGGTTATGGATGTTTCAATAATACTTATAAAAATTAAAGAAGTACAATAGAAAATAAGAAAACACTTTTGTTGCTTATTTTTTTTCTTTGAGTTTTCAAGTGATTGCTATAGAAATAGAAAATGATTGTAGCACATCTATTAATGAAATTTAAAGATAGTGATATTTTCCCTTTTTATATAAACAGTTTTATATAAACAGTTAAAAATAATAATAAAGACTGCTTTCTTTCAGGAGGAAATATTTGACTACATTTTGATAGGCAAATATTTTAAAGATGTTTTTAAAGTATAAAATAAACAAAACAATTTTCTTTCTCAGGAAAGGTTATTTGATATAGTTCTGCTTCCCGTTCTCTGCATATTCTCTTTAATGAGGTAATACTGTCTGTTCATTTCCTGTCTGGGGACTTTTTGTAGAGATAGATATATTCTGAGCATGTTTATTTACCAGCTACCATTACTTTCTTCAATTCCCAGCAGGGTTTTTTTCTTTGTACAGACTGTAATGAGGAGAAAAACTGTAAAAATACATCTGGGTTCCTTATAATCAGATATGAATTCTTTGCTTGTGTGCTGGCTTTGACTAACAAATTTTTGATTTTATCATTTGATTCTCTGAACTTTTTTCTGTTAGATTTAAGTAAGGCAAATAAAATGTCGGTTTCTCTGTTACAGCCTCCACCATATGACAAAATGTTTTTCACCAAATCCACAAGAGAAAAAAAATGTATTTTGTGTGTTACCTCTCCACTATGAATCCTTTTCTTCTTTCTTTCCCTTTGCCCTAGAATCTTTTTTTTTTTTTTTTCTGTTTTCACACAATCCCAGAAAATCTTTTGTTCACTGTCAGGTCAACAAGAAGCCAAATTAAAAACTAACAACTTTTGAATTTCAACAACCAGACAAAGTGAATGTTGACTAAGAACGGAAAAGAAAGAAAAGGGGGGGGGGGAGAAGACCCTAAGGAAAGAAAAGGCCAGCTGAGGGATTTGGAGGCCAGCGGCTCTAGAGGGGCAAGGCTGCTCGTTTGATGTGGGAGGTCTGAGCACAACCTGCTGGGATGCTCCCTGGGACATCTCATTAACCGTGTCATCAAAGCCCCCTCAGGCCCAGCGAATCATAACATTATCTCTGACATTACCACACAGATACAAGGTTCCCGAGGCAGTCTATAAACATGCCTGTACTAACCAATTCATCGTGGCTTGACACCCCGGCAAGGGCTGGATGCCCTTTAGTGAGCTCGGTGAATTGCCCCAGTCATTCATCAAAGTTTCTTGGAGTGCATTTCACACAGCATTAAATTTAATTAAAGCAACATTGACTGCATTGTAATCCTCGGGAGGCTCTTTGTCAGAGGGATCTGGAACACTTTCAGCTTAGAATATCTATTGTTTTCTTGGAGTTTTTCTTGGTTGTTGGGTTTGGGGTTTGAACCTTTTTTTGGTGAGGTTGGATATCTGGGTGAGGTTGAAGAGTCGGTGACTTCCTTTTCTTTTCACTTTCCTGTTTCTTCTTTTGTGGTTCTCTTTTTCTTTCTTTAATTTTTCAATTAAAAAAATTAGTTATCAAAGTAGTTACAAAATAACAAATCACAATAAGTAGCTGTGTGACCCTAATAATGTGGGTGCACACAAACCCACAAAGACACATTTCCCCCAAAGACACTTGCTCTAAGCCACGTAAATCGCCAAAGGAAGTCATCACAGACTTGAAAAGCTCCACAGAAACACTGCGTTCCAGTCTGAAATCACTTGTAAGATGCTACTTTAAGGCTAAATGTTGTACAATTAATGGTTAACATCATTTTCCTAAATACTTGGTGTTCCTACGATGTTTCTAAATAAGAGTCCTCAGTAGGCGGGGCTGAGGAAAAATAAATGTCTTTTCATCAGCAAAGAAAACGCTACAGCTAAGAGAAGAGAGTATATCCTAGAAAGTCAATGAGCTATTCTAATATCCTTTAGTGCTGTATCATAGCCGAGTTATTTATGTGTGTGGGTTAGTGTGGGTGTGTGTGAATGTAATGAAAGTGTGTGGTACAATGGAGGTTAGTTAGGTAGGTTTTATTTAGAATAAAACTTAGAAGAAATGTCAGAGTACGCCTTTACCTGGTACATTTTCTAGCTACTCTTTGAAAAATAGAGCACATTAACCTTAATTCACCCTTAATTCTTCTCTTATACATCACAAAAACGTGCAGAATGATTCAAAAATTAAGATCAAATGTCCTTCTTTAACCATGGTAATTTCAGGCTGGTATGATCTGACTTAATCAAAATCATACGAATCTAATTCAAGAGTTAACATTTTCCTTTCAGTGACTATTCACACTTATTTGTTGGATCTCACATTGTGTGATTGCATGAATGACATGATTTCTCCATTAAGCAGCCATGTGCTGAATTCTGTCAATTCAGTGAACTGGCCCAAGTAGGTATCACTGTGCCAAGTTTTATCATCTATACTATTTTACCAGAAAAAAAGGATAAGTAACTTAAATTTTAGGCTTCGATTTCTTAGTCTACAAAAGATGATTATAAAATGTCTTACTGAGTTCCTAAAGAAATTGAAAGGATCATACAATATAAAGTACATGAAAGTTCTTTGAATAAAATAAATATGCTTCTATAACTGTAAAGTGATTTTAAGTAAAATCTCAACTAAGAAAAATAGTAACAAAATTGTGCATTTTTAAAAAATTAAAATATTTTGATGAATGATCTGAAATTCAAAATACCATCCTATCTTTTGAATTTCTATAAGTGATAGGATATTTTAGGAGGAAAGAAGCAGTTAGGAAGAACTCATATACATTTGAGCCCAACAAAGAAAAATTCAGGTTTAACACCATGTGATCATTCAGTAGAAAAAGCAAGTGGCCAGAAAAGAAAATATTTTTAATCTAAGAATATCAGATTTGAAGGGGCTCTGGGAGGAAATATGCCTTGGAATTTAAAAATCATATTCTGCTTTAATGTTGCCTCAAAGAAGATGTGTCTAGTGGCTTTTAGAACACAGCATGACCATGAAAGGCACCATCAGGAAGGCATGGGTCCAGATTCCAGATTCACATGTTACTAGTAACCATGGACAATTTGCTTAAATTCAGGGTTTTCCACCACAGAATGAGGAGAAAACTATGTCCCTCTCAAGATGCTTACATAGTACTTTCAAGGTTTATAGAAATTAATATATGCAGAACCTTTAACAAAGAGATTGACAGATTGTAAATACCCTCACTCTTTGGGAAGAAGCTAAACACTAGCGTGTGGATTGTGTGGTGGAATCTAGTTTACAGAAGATCAACAGCTAGCCAACAAGCCTATTCAGCCACATTCTGAAATATGAGAGCATATTTCTCTAACTTCCCCAACCTTCTGTCCAAGATGGCAGTGTAAGTGTATAAACATTGTTGACTCAGTTCTATTCAGTAGGTTAAATTACTGTGTCCAGGAGCCATCAACACAGAGACTCAGAACATAGAGAAGGAGCCATTGCACCATTGGCAGGAGATAGGACTCTCAAGCCCATGACATGATGAAGAAAACAACAGATGTAAAGATGCATCTTTATAAATGGGATAATTCCACCATGTAAGTGTTGAAAAGGGCAAATGAAAATGGCAAATATTGGTAACAGCTACCCTAACATCCCAGGTGGCAGCATTCTCATGAAAGGACTTAAAACATTTCTAGTTCCTATCTATGGAGGACCTCTGTTTCAAGATGGAGGCATCAAAGTTCTCCTAGTCTGATGAAGCTCAAAGTTCATCTGTTCCTACCTCCATGTCTAACACTGTAAATCTGACCATGTGGGTATAGCTTTGGAGGTAGGAGAATGCGACAATAACTGGACTTTATTTCTGGTGATGATATCCTGGTTTTCTTGATGTACAGAGGCATTTCTGATGTTGCCATTAATCCTTTTTGCTTTCTACCTTTGAGAGATAGGCCCATCTTTGGTGTTTATGACAAATAAACTTTGTTTACCCATAGGTATTATTTAATTGTTTTAAACGACAAAAGAAACAACAGTAGAAATAACCAAACATAGCGTTTGATGGTCATAGCTGAAATGGTGGGTGAATCTTATTTTCCAGCTTCCCTTCTACTCAGCTCTGGGAAGCAGTGGTGCCAACATCAGATCCACTTCATTACTTGTCCTGAAGTAGCCCTACACAGTGCTGCTATAGAGAATGCCATTTTGCTACTGCAAAAAGGAATTGTGGTCTAGTTTCAGATCATTTGAGTTTAAACACTTAAACTTCCATTAATGATAACCTTTGGAAAATTTTTCTTACTTGTCCATTATTTTTAGCTTTCTTATTTCATAATACTGAAGGCTAGATCCGTACTGCTACACCACTGTCTAAGGGTTCAATCAAAGGAACAGACCATGAAGAAGGAGATACATATTTCAAAAAATGCTACAACTATTTTGCTCAGTTGTGGAGCTAATATGGTGAGTCCAAAATCCATAGGACAAGCTGTCAGAAGAGAGACTGGAACTCTTGGGCATGAGTAAAAGCTACTGCCTACAGACAGAATTTCTTCATCATCTAGGAAAGCATCAATTCTGCTAGTAGGGTCTTCTGACTAATTAATTCAACATCACCTAAATCATCAAACATAATGACTTGAATTGATTATGAGCATTAATCACATCTTGAAAATGTCTTTATAGCAACAGCTGGATTGGTGTTTGAATAACTGGAGAGTGTTTTCTTGGATTATTTGACATATGAACTGACATCACACTCACCAAGGGAAGACTGAAGGTTAGATTCTAGACTAATTTTAACCTTAAGAGCTAGGTCCTGTAGTAGACATATCCACTTTAGGGTGACTGCAGAGCAGGTTTGCTGGTTGTGCCTGGTTTCGATGACTGCAATATCACCATGGTAGTTTTCCACACTTGGGTGAGGATTATTTTTTAAAATATTGTGTATTATACATTCAGAACATCCAAAAAGCAACACTGAGTCCTTCTTAAAGTACCTTATAAAATGCTTATAAAATATCATTGTTAGATTTATTTGGCTTAATGAATCTAAATTTTTTACATTTTAAGATCAACCCCTCTAACTATGATGTGATCCCCATTTGTCCCTATCTTTATGGGAATCTTAAGCCACCAATAATAATTTTCTCTTCTGTTTATCTGTTTAGGTGATCCTAAACACATGCAGCTAAGTACCTTCCAACCAGTACCAGTTGAAAAATAAATCTAAACCACATTCAACTTCCATTTGCAGATTCTGTTGTTCTTTTGAGAAGAACCAACTTCTTTTGAGAAGTCCAACTTCTCAAAAAGAGTTGTTTCATTTCTTGATTTATCTTTTCTATTTAACTCCAAAACCCCATTGTGATGGCTCTCATTACAGTTACTACTCACTTCGTATCACCAAATCCACTCAGTGGTTTTGGATTCAGCTAAACAGTAACATCTGGCACCCTGTCCATTCATTTCTTTCCTTTTTTTTTTATTATCTTTTTCCATCAGTGTCTGTTTTACATACTCTCCTGGTTTTGTTTCCCTACCTTTTTAGATAATCTTTTTCAGTCTTCTGTTCTTGCTTTTTTTTTTTTTTTTTTTTTTTTTTTTTTTTTTTTTTTTTTGTTTTAATCCTCCAATCTTTAATGGTTGGGTTCTTCACACTTGTATGAGCCTTCTTCTCAGTCCTGGAGCCAGTAATTCTTTCTGTTCTCATAATTGCTAAATGTGTAGCTCTAGCTAAATAAGAAATGACTTTTATTGCAATCAATAAGATAAGGAGAAGCTGAGATGAATGTATTCTTATTTCATAAAGATGTTTTAAAAGTTTGTTTTGTTTCATGAAGTTTTAAAACATGACTTTTTCTGTCATGTTTCATCATTTCAGTGATATTGTGAATGAAACTTTGACTCTGCCCTTTTCTCTATAACAAAGTGGTTACTGAAATTTCAGTCATTATATTCATATTCAAAGAGATAAAGAGTAAGATAGTATATGTATGAAAGGAAAAATAGCTTTCCTAACAATGTCTTAACAACTCAATTTTATGACCAGAGCTTTGCATATAATATTTCCTATATGCAAAAGAGACAAAGACACCAACAACCTTGCCTATTCAACCAGCATAGTATGGAATGGTCAAAATAGAAACGTTGGAAATGGGTACTAATTAAACCAATTTTCAGTCTTTTCCATTTATCTCCCAACTGCTTCTTCAGTTTCTGTACTTGAACAATGATGCGTCAGAATCAACATCCCAAAAACTTAACAATATTTACAGGCTCTTTATCTGTACTGATTTTTTTCTAAAGCTGTTCCTCCATCAGTATTATCTCAAGAAAACACACTGCCCCCAAATAGGAAAACAAACCTAATACTCTTAATATTTTTTTCTCTCAATTATCCCCCACGCAAGGAAACACACATGCCTCTATTCCATTTTTTATCTTATCAATAGACTGCCAAATATTTTTCAAATTCTTTCCTTTTTTTTCTGTTTTAGCCACTGTCACTCTTACTTGAAGGAATATCACCTCTTTCTGATTATCATCCTCTTGTATCTGCCTCCATCAGTTGTCAAGACAATGGATTTAATCATGACCCTCTTCCGGTCAGGATTTTCCATCTCTCTTATGTAAAATAAAATGACCTACTTGGTTCTGTATGATCTAGTTGCTGATCATTTCTCTGGCCTCACTTCTCACTCACACCTTCTTATCCCTGGGGCTCCTCAGCTCTTGCGATGTACTTTGCTTCTTTGCACTATATGACCTATAACCTTTCTGATTTTTTTTTTATCTGGAACATTTTTTTCTTCAAATAGTTGATTCCTGTTTACTTTCACATCTCAATTCAAGCATCAATTCCTTGGAGAAGATATTTTTTACCGTTAGACCAAATGCTATATCCTATGGTCAAAAGAGTTCTGTATTTTTGTTCTTGTCTTTCAGAGCATGTATCAAAGTTTGCAATTATATATTTATTGTATTATTATTTGATTAACAACAGGTTACCTCACTAGAATATAAAGACCTTGAGGGGAAGCTCATATTTATCTTTTTCATTTTTTTACTTCTAGTGACTGACTTGGCACAGGAATTAATATATATTTATAGGAAATATATATTTGTTGGATAAATATTGATAGAGAATTGTGTTTACACTTTGGTAAATTTTAATCAAACAGAAAAGGAATGTATTGATTTCTTACTATGCATCCAGCATTGTGATAAACATAAACAAAAGAAGACTCCTTGAAAATTTGAGAAGACAGGATTTGCTAATCCTGTGTAAGGGATAAAAATCACCTAAAAAAATGCCTTTTAAAAGTCTCTGATACTTGTCCCATGTCACCGTCTAATTCTGTTGGCCATGCCATACAGAAAATTGGAGAATTTCATTCAGGACCAGCATAGTTAACATGCTTCTGTAGAAAGCCAGACGGATGATTACAGAACTGTTCTAAAGATCTTACAGCTCTTGTTTTTGAGTAATCTCCATGAAAATCATTATCCAAATTTTCAGATCTTACAAAATCTCACTTTGTCCATATACTTTTGTCCTTTTAGAGCTAGAATCAACTCTTTAGCTCTTTTACCAAGCTAATTTCTTCTCAGAGTAATAGCTACAACATGATTTTAAAGAGACACCAGAACATAAAACAGAAATATAATCTCCTTTCTGCTTAAGATTAAGCCCTGGATATCACAAGATAAGTTGAAATGCAGATGAACCTAGAGTCTGTACCTAGATTCTGTACCCTTCACCCATTCTGCCACCATTCATTCTGATTTATAAACGCTTACCTTATCCTGCCCAGAGTACAGGCATTTAAAAAAGCTTCTTTTTTTTCTTAATCAAACCAACTGTGATTTTATCAGTAACAATGGACCTTTGGTAAGAGGTATTTCAAGGATGAACCTTGGGAATAAATCTGATTTTAATAGATTTAACAGTGATAGGATGATTGGCTACAAAGTCTACAGTATTGGAACCTAGTTAGTTCCTATCTCTTTGTTCTCTTGAAATCCTCATGTGTTCTTAATCTTAATCCACTCTAACTCCCCACTTCTTTCTTGAGGTTGAGCTAAACGGATCACATAAAAGGCACCCTCTGACTTCCCTGAGATTTAGTCAATGATAAGAAGCAGGTCAGAGATCAGAAGGCAGAGGAAAGGGAGGTTCCTGTCATTATGCCTCTGGCTTTTTTCTGTGAGGTCACATAGATTAATAATCTTTTAGCTGAAAGGATCCTGCTCTACAAGAGTCTCTTTGCTGGTTTATAGAGTCATCTGTGCCCCTATTTCTCAGGGGTCTCGCAGAGGGAGAACTCCGTTGTTGATCTTCTGTGTGTCTCAAGGGCACAATGGAAAGTTCTCCTCCACATTGCTATCCAGTGCTGCTTGGCCTTTGGGATGATGTTCAAGTAATTGTCTCATCTCTTCCTCGCCTACAAGGAGGTGGCATTACCAACAAACTCTCAAGGCAAAATCAGAAGCACTGCTACCCTGTCTGCATAAGGAAACATGCTAAAGATGGTGGGTGAAGTTGCCCTTGGCATCACCAGGCTTCCTCCCTGTGTCAGTTTCATGATCTGCATTTAGAAAGTGTCATTATTTTTATCCCTGTTCTCAATAGGCTTTAAGCGGTTTTATTTTATTTTTAAATTAATTAAGGTGTTTCTTACATAATTTCTTACATTCTTACATCATTACATTAATTTTTGTACAGTATTTGACTGAAGGCATTATTCTTACATCACTTTCAGAATCCCCATAGCAATAATTCCTAAGTACCAGTTCCAGGATGAATTGTCAGATGGTAGTTATCTAACTTACATAGATTTCTAACCCTGGGTATTAGGTTGTAATCTGACAGTTGAGGCCCTGGAATCAGTTGCCCTAAGTCTAATCAAGTTTGGGAGCTTTTGCTCTCTGTCCCCCTTCTTCAACCATCTCTTGTTCTTTTGTTCTTTAAGGAGATCAATATAAGCTTGTGGATTTTCTTCTCATCCCATTTTCTTAAATAGTTCCCATGCCTCTATAAGATCAGTTTCTTTTGAGGAAATAAATCTTTCCAATACATTTCTCAATCTCCCAGTTTTAAAAAATATCTATATGACCACATAACAATCTAAATCAAAATACTAAGTCCACTTCTAGGATTTGTATAAAATATATCTTATCCACACAGTAGTTAGTTGTGTCTGAGATGTATCAAAGACTTATCAAATTTGTTCTTGATCTATTCTTCTACACTCTTCTTAGATTTGTTCTCCATCCTATCATATCTTCCCCAATTTTCTCGAATCTAAATTTGGTCTGTTCTTTATTCTCAAACTCAGTTTATCCTCTTGATCTGGTTGAGACTCTTTTTCTCCAACCTGTATTTTTATTTGAAGAGAAAACAATTGACTAGTCCATATTAGTCTTTCTAAATATTCCACTTTCTTCTCAAATTTAATTTTGCCCTACAAGAAACATTACTTTCAGGAAAAGAATTCTTCCTACATCCATTTTCCTAGCTAATGTTTAATAGTTAATGAAAGGTGTTATGTTGGAATCTAAAACCAAATAAGATGCAAAAATAATTTGTTTCTCAACCACAAGAAATATTACTGTTTCCCAAGTTGTTTGGAGCTTTTAAATAGCCTTTCAAACATTCTTCATCTCCACATGATGCATCAAAATAACACGGCAAAATTTAATGACTCTCAGTAGGCTTTAAATTAAACTCAGAGCTGTCCTTACTAGATGGTATCTCCAATCACAGTTTTTTGTTCTGTAGTTCCTGAGTCTTAAGTGCAACTGCTTGATCACCCCCAAAGCTGCCTTCTTTCCCCAGGTTCTGATCATGAAGACAGAAACACTCCCTTTTAGTCCTGTGTCCTCTTGATATCTGATCCTCTACTCACTGAACTACTGAACTGTGAACAATGACTTATTGTTTCCCAAAACCTAGTTTCATTTTTTTCTGTAATAATATAATAAATATGACCTCTTTTCCTGGATGTAGATTTGTAGAAAGATTCTTGTGTTCTGTGCAACTTTGCAGATGTGGGGATGGTCTTTTATTCCCCTGTGCCATCTGTAGGATTTAGCTGAAACTGGCAAGTGCTTGGATTGTGGATTTGATGCCAAGGAGTCTATCTTGAACAATGGAAAGAGAGAAATATGCTGGGGAAACACAGGAGTTGATAGCAAAGTACCTGCTATTCTAAGCATTTAGAAACATGCTAATCTGGATTATCTGTACTCAGGTTTTGTTGACATGTAGAAATCATATCATATTATACAAAACATGTCTGTTTTTAGGCCTTCTGCCATCCTGTCACTCTTACTGAAACCTAATCATAACTGTTTCAGAACTGGCTATGTAGAAGTAGGGTATTTCAAGCAAATATATCCAAAACCCATGACAGAAGTCATGGGTTATGTGCATTTCATAGAATAATAGATTTTTAACTAACTGTTACAAACCATTTGTTGTAGATCAATGTTGCTCCCTCAAAAATACTACAATGTGTATTTGCGAGTGTACTGATATAACTAGTGTATATTATATATAATTAAGAGTCCCTATAAAAATTAATTTACAGTAGCATTGTAAAACAGAGACCATGTTCTGATTGGGGACCTAGAGAAAATTTAGGGAGCTACTTTCTGCAAAGTCCAAAAGAAGAAAGATAAATTTAGGCAAGGACTAGCTTATTGGCAAATAGAAGAACAAAGGACCTAAAAAGCATGGAAAGACCACAAAGAGACTGGCTGCTCAAAGCGAACTTAAGACTGAAAACTTATCATCAAGGCTCGCCTGGGTTCCAAGAATATAGCCCCTCAGGCAATGAAAGAACAATACCACAGGAAAGAGACTGATGGACTTAACACAGACTAGCAAAGAACAAAGAGTGGTGTGTGAGAGAGTGGAGGGGCCACCTGAGGGAGGGGGGGAGGTATCCCAAAAAACAATTCCTGAGGTTGTGATTTAAAGAATAAAAATAAAACTTAAAAAAAATAAAAAGGATTATTCTTAGCTTGTGGGCTGCCAATTAGAAGGACCCAGTATCTTGGGGTCTTGGAGAGATGAAACACTTAACAGCATTTGTACTGACCTGGATCTGGAAGGAGCAAGGGCCACTTAACAACAGGCAGTACTTTGTCTCAGTGTGTTTTCCAAGTACCTTCTAACAAACTTGTTCTCTGCAAGACAGTGAGAACCACCTCAGAAGCATATATTGATTCAGGGAAGTGATCTTCAGATAGCTGCAAGGGATTCCTTTTCAGGGAAAGAGGAGGGAGTGATCAGAGAGGAGTATAAAAAAGCAAGAGTGTTTATATTTAAAAGCTATGAAATTATAATCTCTGGTTAGTGTTATCTACAATGGCACAAATTGGACATGAACAGATCAGGAGTCTACTAAACTTTTGAGGGGATTGTATGTCTAAAGCAATCACAGAACTTGATTCGCAGATGTCTCTCCAGTCTCTAAAGTAATTCCTGGGCTTTAGAACCCATGTCAGCAGAAAGCAGGATATAAAAATTGTAAACCTTCTCCCAAAAGAACAGAGTCATTTCATATGTGGGTATGGATGAAAATGGAAGAGAAGAAATGCAGAACTGGGGAGCACAGAGGACAAAGGTCAAGAAAGAGATTTAGAAAAAGAGGCATTCAGTGGGGCTAGCCAAATTCTTTGCTATTCTGGCCCAAAGGACCTTCTTTGTTGCTAGGGGCTACCCATTCTCTCTTGTTCTGAAGTTTTTTACACAGTTGCAATTCTGTTTCCATTTCACAATTTTATGCTGTGTATGTGAAAGGGGAAGAGTGATTAAGGAAGAAAAAAAAAAAGACTGGCACAGGTGTGATTTTTTTTAACTTCATTTTAAAAATGTGTGGTATCTTTTCACATAAGAAATTCACAATGCCAAGCAAATCTTTCTCTGTGTCATCAAGTAGCAGGATAAATCCTGTATTCCTTCTCATTCCTCATCCTTCTATTGATGGCAAATTAAATATGTGTGATAGAATAACTTTACTACTATAAATGCAAAACAAAAGGAGAAAACCAAAATAGGTTCATAAAGTTAAAAATTGTGCATTACATTATACTTTAGATGACATCCTGCTGGTTTTAAAGGAAAACAGTTAACTTTATTCAATTTTCCCCCAGTTGTAGCTTCAATTTCCTTTTCAAGCTTCTCAAACATACAATAAGCTTTTGATTATCAAGATTTTGAGTGTTCTACTAGACAGCCAATGTGTATTTATGAATGGAATGACTAAAGAAGCAACTTGACTCCATCTAGGGAACAGGTTCAGGGAGTCCTAAAGGTTCTCTGTGACCAGAAAGGAAACTGAAAAGAACTCATTGGCCTTGTTTTCACAATTGTTTTGGTTCCTCCAGGGAAATACACAAAAGTGCTGCTGAGAAGTATGTATTATACATTTCTTATTTGTTTATTTATACCCCACCTTATTCCAGAGAGGATTTAAGATGGCTTACAAAGGTACATATGATAACAATAAACTCCCAAGAGGTCATCTAGTTGAAGCAAAATAAAAAGTATAAGAAAATAAGATGTTGCTAGTAATAAAGAATTGAAAAAGCATGTCATAATATTGTATACATTTCCCAAGAGAGAGGCACCTATTTGTTAAAAGAACAATTACTTCTGCTTTCTATAGTTTTTATATGGTAAAATCACCCCCCCCAAAAAAAAAAAAAGACTATTCCAGAGAAACATGTGTCCTATGACACTTGATAGGATGGGTAATGCCTTTAATTTATAGCCAATGCTTTTTAAAAGATTATTTCTAATAATAATTCCCATGATAAAATGATAAAATCATTCCAAAGACACATTTGATTTTATATTGGACAGGGTTGGAGAAGCAATATTTAGGGGTCCAGGTATGCATATATCTTAATAACAGACTCTATGTAAGGATGGATTCTGAAATATCTGAAAGAATGGAAGAACTGGACATTCTGGTGGCAATCATTTTTTTCTTTCATATTAACTGAATGCCTACTATATAGAGAGCACAATGTTAGTCACAAGGTTAGACTCAGTATCAGTATTAAAATCCAAAGATGACAGATGTTTATCATAATAATCTCAAAGATAGTAATTATAATCATTGACCATGATAAATAAGCTAATGGAAACATCTAGACTGACACAAATTGAGACGAGGTTAGTAGGATTTATCTAGTCATGAGAGGAATTTGTGGTTTTAAGTGGGAAAATTGAGGATAATGGGAAGGAATGGAGAGGTAAGAAAGCAGTTTGAACAAAAAACACATAAGAAGGTAAAAACCTTATATGAGATGGAAACATTTGAATAACAGCCACTGTGGCTGGGGGTTAAAGAGCAGAGTGTCAAGAGGCAGGACTGTGAAGTGGAAAGAAGCCAGACCAAACTGGTCTTGTAGACAGGATGAGGATTTTAGATTTTAATCTAAGAATAGCGGGAAGTCATTAAAAATTGTAAAGTAAGGATCACCTAAATAGATCTATATCTTTAAAAAGAGCTCAGGGTGAGGTGTGGCGATTGGAAAGGTTAGGACCCTAATAAATTCAGAAAGAAGAATTAGAAGTCTCTTGTGATGTAGCTACAGCGGCTAGGATTACAATGCTGTGATGTAAATGGAGAGAAAGGATTTGAGAAATATCTTGAAGTGCAAAGCAACAGGGCCAATATTTATTTATTTATATTATTTATTTATTGCCTTCACAAGACTTAAATAACGATTGATTGGCAATGATTTTGAGAAGATATTTCCTAACTAGTCCTTGGAGTCCAGTTATTTTATGTGGCAAGTTATTACAGAACCACAAGCTCTAAAAGTCAGCTATGCTCGGGGTGGAATGAATAAAAATTAGGCAGCTTTGGATAGAAGCCATCTCATCTCCCCTTGATGAGAAGACAGGACCAAAGGCAGAGGCAGGTGTCTCTCCAGGGAGTAATTCTGTAAATCTACCTGAAGGCACAGAATCTATAAGGAAGGCATTGCCTGCTACCCTCCAGAGCTGGTGATGAGAATTTTAACTAGACAATTTAAATTACAAATCTCAATAAAGCACTTAAGTAATTTCTGTTGCACATTTGTGTAACTTCCTGTGCCTTCAGCTACTTAAACTGGACACATTTGTGTCATTTTCTAACTCAAGTTAGCTGATAGAAAAAGTGGTCAGATTGAAACTGAGGTGAATTTGCCAAAAATAATGACTACATTTGTAGGGGCCAATCCTTAGCCCTTCTTTCTGCAAAAAGTAATTTAATTGACAAAACCGGTAGATGTCTAAGGCCACATACCCCTAGGATCCTAAAGTTGTGTTATCACATCATCCTTATTCTCTCTAGAAATCTCTTTTTTAATTTAGTTAATTAATTAATTTTTTTTAGAAATCTCCAGTCTCCAGGGCATCCAGTCAGATCTTCTTATAGTGGTTTAGAAGGGGGACTTGCAGACTCTCACCCCATATCTGCTCACTATGGGAAGATTTTCATTCTCAGTGTGTGACAGAGTAGGGTTTCTATAAGAATTTATTGGCAGGAGTTTCCATGGAGTCCCTTCAGCTTACACAGTTCCTAGTCACAAAATTAAAGATTGGCGTATTAATAGCATTTCTAATCCTACCAGTGAGTCTAACAACTAACCCTTACATATGTGCTTTTATGAGACATGTGAGCGTGATATCTGACACTTTTATTGTCTTTATGTGTAGGCACTGATATAAGAACTTTATCTAACTTCAAAGTCAACTTATTTTACAAATGAGAAAACTAAGTCACAGAGTAAAGATGTACCCAAGGTCACGCAGTCAGGATGTTGTTGAGCCAGGATTGAACTAGGCAGCCTTCTCTGGTATCTGTGTTGAAATGCTCTGCTCAGCCTTGCACACTCAAGAAATGGTCAATCAATTTAGATGGAAATGTGTTGTAGCATTTCCTATTTGGATTTTCTCTCTCCTGCTTTTCCCCCATGGGAAAATCAATGCTCACTTTGTTTTGGCAGAAGGAAATGCAGCGATGCTCTGGGCTTCGTCTTTCTGAGCATACACAAAGCTCTCACATCACAATTCACATTCAAGCCAAAAAGCCAATGCCTGTGACATGAAAACTTTTCTGTTGGAACTTCTTTTCTGCCATTAAGTTTGTTGAAATTTAATATGATGGCACACTGGCAGGGAATTTAACCATGCTTCTCACCTGTTTCAGAACTGGTTTTATTTTAGACACCACAGCAAACCATCCAAACTCTGTCATCGGACACTTGTTTCTCTTGTTTGTCCATAAGCAGCTGCAGATCTTATATCAGACCAAAAAGAACACAGAACCTTGTGCATATTCACTGTGCCTCCTCCAGATATGTCTCTTTGTGTTTAGAGGTCTTTGTGTTTAGAAATGTCTCTTTGTGGATATTTTGAACTAACTTGCCATTTCTCAGGGAGTGTGAGACTATCAGGCATGGAATGCTTCTTTCTCCATTTGGCAATGCAGAAATATTTCTGTACTTTCTGTCCTTACAGTCATAGATGTGAGTCTCAATGAGATAGACTAAAGACTAAAGAAGATTAAGGTAGACCAAGGTATAAAAATAAGCAGAAAAATGGGGCAGGAAGAAAATCCACACTCGTTTCTAAAAGAAAAAAAAATGTATGCACACACATACACTTTAAAGGTTATAATTCATTTTAACATTTGAGATACTTGGTTGTTAATAGTGGAAATGAACTATATACTTCAAATTATAAAAAATGTATTGAAAAGATTTAGGTAGATAAAATAATTAATGGGAACCCCATCAAATTATCTTGGAAACAGGGTCACCTATTATGGTTAATCAGGTTTTGCACTACCCAAAGGCATTTGGCTGAGCAAATATTTGGGGGCTGAAATACACATAAAACACTCCATTCTCAGCTCCACTACTCATGTGTCCCCATGTGTGCCACACTGCACCACAGAAGATGTTTTTTGGCTTCCCAAGAACTTCTTTAATTTGCCAACCTGTACATCCAAGAACCTGAGCCTACCAGGTGATACATTCCCTCTGACCTATATAATGCTGTCTCGGGTCACCATTAGCTGGCCATAAAACTAATCTGTTTGCCTTTGACCCTAAATATTGAGTGCCATAGCTGACACACCTGAGCCCAAAACAGAATCACAATCATTGAAGTGAATTTGAGGTCAGTCCTCTGTTTCATCTTATTAGCTTAAGCTACTAGTGAAGAGGCCAATTGGTCCAGCTTAAGTCTGTGTCCACAACCCAACTGTCTGGGATATGGGACAACTGATGTCTCCTCTGCAGACCTTGTTCTGTACAGGCAAAGAGCTCTCACACCACTGCTCACTCACATTCAAGCCAAAATGTCAAAGCCTGTGATATGAACACTTCTCTGCTGGGACTTGTCTTTATGCTATTAAATTTGCTGACATTTAACATGACCACAAATTGGTAAGGAGCTTATTCCAAATAGAAGCATATTTCATGATCTAGAAAGCCAAAATTTAAATGTTGCATGTGAAAATGTTCTCTGTCAGCTAAATGTTACATGTCTAAAAAGCAAAGAAAGATTAGATACTTGTTCAATCTTAGCTTGATGAGAATCCAACAAAATAGAAAAAGGAACTGCAAAATCAAAAATACAGTGTAGCACAGGATTTATAAATTTGTATCAAAGAAATTCTAACTTTTAATGTAAATTTAAAAATGGGGGATGATTAACACATAAGATAAATACAGTTGATCATACAAGACTTACTTAAAAAATACCCTATTGAAGGAATAGATAAAAGGCATATGCAGGCAATTCACAGGGGGAAATAAAGAAGGAAATAATATTTCCCACTGCAAGTGTCTCCTACCCTTTTGGAAGAAGACCAACTGGCACCTGCAGAACCAGGTCTGGGAGTGGCTGTCAGCAAACCATGCAAGATGAGGATGGGTTGGAACAAACAGGGGGATTTGGAATGATCTACTAAGAGAAATGGCACTGTGCAAAAGTAAGTTATTAAGGAAAAAACAAGTTATTAAGTGAAAGAGATTGGGGGCCATTGTAAACTTAGTTTCCAAGTTGCCAACAATACTTATGATATTTACGGTACATAATGAACAGCAGAGACCTAGGATTCATCACCACTGTCATATCTCATACAGATACATTTAACTTTGTCCTGGAACTTTGCAGAAAGTCACTGTCACTTGGATAGGGCCCTACCATCCTTTATGTATGTGTGCACATGTGTATTTATGTGATGGCGGTGGTCGTGGGGAGGGTTATGATTTCCAGCACCTTGTTACATCCCCTGATTCTGTCCTGCCAACCTCACACTTGGCTCAACCCTTTTTTCCTATGGAACAACAGTGTAGACAAAAAAACTCCTCCCTAGGCAAAAGTGCTTCCATAGAGATGCTAAGTGAATTCTTTGAGCCTCCCTTGCCTTCCAGCCCTTCCCCTCAGGCCACCAGCCCCTCTTCTTCACTATTTGCAGCTGCAGAATCACCACTACATCCCCGCTCATTGTAAGTGACCAGACTAGGCAAATAGGAAGACGGATGGTTAGTCAGGGAAATTTGGGCCACCGTGATGGGAAAGGTGCAGAGGAAAACATTATGGCCTGAGTCCCTTTGAAACATGCTGACAGTTGACAGATGAGCATCCATAAAATGACAAAGGCCTCCCTGTGTAAAGCCCTTTGCCACCAGCGCTTCTCCCTGGGAAACTAACTGCCTTCAACTGTCAGTGAAAATATTATTTTTTTTCTGGTAATTATTCTCATCCCTGTTTCTCTAGCCACAAGATAGCCTGTATTTTGCCTTTTTGCTTGTGCATGTTTTCTCCATCCTGGTAACTGCCACATCCTCTGCTTGATAAGTGGCGGGTTATCCCGCTGATCCAAAGATTATAACCAGGACAATAAACAGGAATGTGTAGCGGGGTGACCTATTTGTGGTTACCAGCACACAAGTTGGGAGACCCCAAAGATTTTTTAAAGTAGTGTTAGTAATCCCTGAAGGTCCATGGAAAATATCTGCAAATATTTAGAAAGCTTTAATGTGTGGCAAACAATGAGTACTAAAAATGATGCTGCATACATCCTCAAAGAAGCCCTGCTGATGTGACTGTGCAGTTTGGTATTCTGTTTATTTTGTCTGTCTCAGCGCTTTCTGCAGCAGAGAATATTAAAAGGGGAGGAGAGGACAGAAGACAGAGGGAACCTGAGAAGGTCAGATGTTGGAACAAACTACAGGCAACTGTAAAATGGAGAGAATGATCTTTCTCACACAACTTCTTTATCTTGGGAACCTCTCAGAATCTACAGGAAACATCTCCCCCTCTTATGTGATAACATTGGATTTAGCATCTCTTGATCTTTTTTCTCTAGAGCAATGAATAGAATTTTCTGTGATGACAGAAATGTCCTCTTCATGCCTTACCCAATAGTAAATATCCTGTGACACTGAGCACTTAACACATGGCTAGTGTGACCAAGGAACAGATTTTAAGTTTCATCTGATTTTAATTAATTTAAACTTGGATTCGAAGTAGCACATGTGGCCTGTTTCATTGGACAGTGTGACTTAATAATTACTGTTGTATCACCTTGCTACCTTACCTGAGGTATTCAATTGATGTCATATTGATGAGGTGCTGGGTTCAGAGAAGGGGCTCTTTGAGTTACCTCTGGGAAAATTTCATCAGAGTCCCCCTTTCACTGGCACATGGCAGATTTATGGAGGTGATAAAAATGTTTGAACAGACATGTGCAGGCAAAGGCTACATTTTTTAAAAAGATACCTGCATCATCACAGGTGGTCAGGAGAGCTGCATCTTGCCAAGGCAGATGTTATATCAATACAGTCTTCTCTTGGGGAGAGGTTCATTTCTTTGAGGAATTGTTATCTATTAAGTTAATTCTAGAGTATGAGCAGGTTGATTTGAATTACCTAATGAAAATCATGAGGTAATTTTCTATTATGGCCCTCCACCTCCATATCCCCACCTCTGGTCTGCACCTCTGAATAGTGCCACCTAAGGATTTTTCATTTCTATAGCTGGTTTAACAGCATGTTAATCATTTCTACCCCCATGTCCACTTTCTGGTTTGTGACAACTCCACCTAAATTTTTACTCTCAGCCTCCATCACAACTACTGTGAGTATAAATTTCAGAGGAGGAATTGAAAACTAGGCACACATCCAACTGCAAGATTCTTACAAGACTCAGGCCATATAACAGAAGATTCATCCAAATGGAAGCCTAGTTCCCTATAATCACTTTCTTTTCTTGTCCATAAATCTTTACTCTAGAACTTGAGTCTGAAATGCTCTACTTCTTCCTCAAGTTCTGGCTGCATTCTATTTTTGTCTTCAAAACCAAGAGTGGGTTATTTGCATTTTGGAATTCGAATCTATTGCAGTTGACTCCAAATGAGAATTCCCTCCCTGTTAACTGATGGAGACTAAGAGTAGAGAATCTGGGAAGGAGGCATCACAAGATTAGAAACTGGAGGTGGGGTTAGAAATGATTAACAAAATCATTAAACAAGCTATAGAAAAACAAAATATTTGGAGGCCCAGACTCCAAGGTGGGGATATGAAGATTAGGGGGTCATTGTAAAAAAAAGTCACTAATTCTATCAAACTGACCTGGTCAAACCAAATATAGAAAAAAATCCTTGGGTTCTAACCCTAGAAAAAATTATCAACCGCTAACAGTCCCACAAAGGGATAAGTCCCTCCCAAAGAGAAGATAATCTCAGTCTAGTGTTTGCCCTTGCACCACGCAGCAGTCCATCTGTCCATCTGTGACTCTACAGCTGTTTCTCTTTACCAACCCTTAGCAAAGCAGCTGAAGTAGCTCTCCTCCCACCACTGCCCACCTGGGACTATGTGAACCTCTCTTTTCATAAACCTGTTCCTTTCAGGGGCAGCTCCTTCTGCCTGCATGTATCTGTAGAAGCACCCTTGACTTCCCTTTCCTTTTTATAATAAACCTGCCCTCTTGGATATAACTCAGTGTCTCTACCTCCTAGGGAAACTCACTGTGTGCCACTGAAAGGGAAGCTCTGATGAATTTTTTCTCAGAGGTAACCAGAAGACCCCACCAAACTCCTTGCCAAACCGACATCATCAACCACCTGTTCCACCAACCTGGTTGGTGTCTTTTCAGTTTCAAACACAGGAAATGCCTGAGGAGCTTTTCCAGCTTTTCAATCTGACCTCCAACTTGATTAGTGACATTTCATGCTTTGTAAATTCTGCTAGGCTGATTTTCCTGTGTTTTTTAATGCCTACGTTTCCTGTCCTTTCTCTTCTGGTTCTGCACCCTCTTCTGTTCTCTCATAATCAGATTGGTTCTATACATGCACTGTAATTCCGTTCTTGGGTGGCATTAGAGTTCAAGTACACATTATGTTAGAAGGAAAACTCCCTCATTTTCAAAGTTCCTAGCACTGTTTACCACATATTTAGAAATTTTAAGCTCACTTGCAGTTTATCACTTTTGCTTTTATTCTTCTTTAAGGTTACTTTTCAATTTATTGCCCTATGAAGATATGAGCAATTTTTCTTTTCTTTCTTTTTTTTATTTTACTATTGCTTCATCTCCCCTCACATTCACATATATGTACATATATATCAGAACAATCCATCAAATCATATTATAAACTTGGTGGTGAAAAGTTGCTGTTTTAAATATCTGTGCTAGTATTTAACTAGAGATATTTTGTGAAGACATTTTATAAGCTCCCCAAAGCAGTTTTGTTCCATTTTCATTAACATGACAAATAGTACACAAAAACCTTTCATAGAAATAGAAAAGTGCACATAAGCATGATTTTCTCTTACCAGTATCCCAACACTAGTAAAACAGTAGACTAATAGAACTATTAGACCAAGTCTGGGGTGTTTGTTTCAGGTGATGTAGCACCTCTCTGCCCTGGAAATGCTGGGTTGGCCCATCCTCAGTGACCATTTTCTAACATGTTATGTCTATAGAAAGGGGAAGTTCTAGGCTACCTGTCCCAGCTAAGGAAGGGTGGTGCTGACAAGCCAGGAGAAACCAGGAAAAATGATGGGGGAAAGAACCTGATGAGAAGGAAGAAAAAAGGAGACATGAAGAGAAAACCTAAAGGAGGCACTTGGAAGAAAGAGACTTATGAAATAAGAGTCTGCACTTGCCTCTTAGCCTTTGCACCAAAGACTTGGGGAACATGGACAAAGATACTTGAAAGAGACAGAGATGTGGGTGAGAGAGGCTAACTGTGGGGAGGCTAACTGGCAGGCTGTGTCTTGACTTGTATTTTGACTTGGCTATTTTCCTTCCAGATCTGCCAGGCCCCTTTTGCCCCTTTCCTATGGGTCCCCCACCAGAAGATGCCTTAGATCTGCAACAAGCTTTCATATTCAGTAGCCCCACTCTGGGCCAACATTCTATGACTACACATTTACCCAAAGTGCAAAAGTAATTTCAGATGCTTGATTTGGAAACCATATTCTTTCCCATATCTCTCCTACACACTAATTGTTTTAAAGTTCTTCTTAGTGAAGGTCTTATGCGCTAGAGTATGTTTTGTCTTTAT
Organism: Uropsilus gracilis; assembly: GCA_004024945.1. Taxonomy (NCBI): domain Eukaryota; kingdom Metazoa; phylum Chordata; class Mammalia; order Eulipotyphla; family Talpidae; genus Uropsilus; species Uropsilus gracilis. Next base: position 68,482 of record PVHY01003501.1, on the reverse strand, counting down.
GCAGCAGATGATAGAACCCATTGAGAGTAAGCAGATTTTGGGGTCTTGGAGTGCCCCTCATTCTGCCCACTAATACTTCAAGTCATGCAGTGATTTCCTTTGACTTCACATTTAACTTTTAACCTCCCATCTCCTTTCATAAAAGACTTCCAATCACTTTATCTTAAAGAAAAGGAGAATATTTTACAACAAATTCAAGATAAAAAAGAAATTTGCAGCTAAAGGTCTATGGGGGGGAAAGTCTAAATGAGTCCATTAACAGCAACTAAAAAGTCAGTCCATCACAAATGGAAAAGGCAAGTAAACAGTCACATTTAATGAAATCTAGTTAAGGAAATAAATCACTCTCTATTTCTCTTTTCCCCAATGCCAATGTTTCATGACTAGGTTTCTGAAACCAAGTGTTTAGAGATAAAGTTAATTCTAAATGTGGTTTTTCAACTATTTAAATAGCAACTCTTTCTCACATGTTTACTTAAATGCACACACAGAGCTGCATGAAGTCCAAACACTGAGTGCTTTATATACTAAGTCTATGTAGTATCAGTGTAAATGAGCATCTACGTGATAAGAACCATCATGCTTATGGCCCATTCTTTTCTGCTGCAAATGGATATTTCAGAGATAAAATTCTTGAAATTAATAACTAAAAAAAGGTAACTTTTAATAATATTATGAAAACCATAGCTGACAATTAACCTCTTATATACTATATGAAAGACAACCCCATTTAGGCCATCTAGAAGTCACTTTTTAAATGTTTAATAAATGATCCACATTTTTGTTAAATAAATAAATGTTAATGGAATACTTGTTATATAACAATGCAATCTTAGATGCTTTAAATACATCTATAAGCAAATTTATATATATTAAATTGAAAAGTAAAAGTAGTTAATTACTTTTTAATGAAATAAAAAATCAATACATTTTGACTTATATAGTAGAATTATTTTAAAAGTAGGTAAGATATAATTTTCTTGTTCCCTAATTTATAAAGTTGTTATCTTTCTCAAACCAAGTTTATGAAAATGTTCTACTTCAACTCAACACATCGATAGGAAGAGAAGATGTTTTTCTTTCTGGTTTCACTAAATCTTGCAAAGCATACACAGCAACAGAAGAGTTTGAATTCAAGAACAAACCACTTTCTTTTCGCTCTACCTTTCACACAGTGATGCAATAATTGCTGAGGGTGAGAAATAAATAGACATAATTTTGGTTTTGGAGAGTGCTTTTCACTCCAAGAAAATTGAGGGAATAAGTACCACTGGAGACCATGGGGTGCATGGCACAAATTAGCCTTCTGGTGAGCGTTCCTTTAGAGGTCTTCCAGCAAAACTATGAGAATGGAAAGTACTGAATTAAAAATGGAATAGTAAGTTCTACTTCATACCTTGATGCAAAGTTCCCAAACACAGATAGATAGAAGATTCCCTAGTTTTAAGCTTCTGTGTCTGCAAAATGAGAATTGATTCACATAAATCTGAAAGATGACTTTTCAGTGCAAAATTCTCTAGTTTCCATGGGTGGACATATGATTTAGAGCAATGTGTAGTTCTGGTCATGAAGAAAAGGGTGCTGTAAACAAGTATACCTTTAAACACTACTCTGAAAAATTATAAAGCAAAATCAAGTTTTTAGTTATAAAGGGGGTAACTTTTTTTAAATTCTGAGCTATATTTAATTTCTGAAATCACAGTAGCTAATGGAAGGGGGAAAAGGTACAAATTCTCATTAAAATTCATCACATGACAATATATTCCTATTCAAAGGTCTCATAGCCCAGTTCTTTCTCTCATGACAAGGCCCAGTATGTGTTAGTTTTCCTACTTTTTCTGGTTGTTTTTTTTTTCTTTTTCTGTGTCCCAAGACTAGAGACCTGTGAGGATAGTGACTATATCAGTGTAGCTACCACTAGCCAGGTTTAACTACACTTGGCCAATGCCTCCCCATATCCACCAACACCAGGTTGCTTACTTTGGTGTAGCTTTGTGATACTTTCATGAAGTTTCATGAGAGTCTCATAGAACCTCTAGTTCCTCAAAGGCTTCCAGACTGTGCCTTACTCCTTTCATTCCAAAGAGTTCCTTCCTTCAATTAATTCACCCTTCATTTAATACCTTTTTTATTAATTGTGCATTATATGGAAAACACTGTGCTAGAAATCACGGACATAGAGCGTGAATGGGAGGTAATATAGAATATATAATTAATTACATGTGTTCAAAAAATAGAATCCCTAAACTATGTTAGATGGAATGACAAGTGTCTGCCTCAAATGATTCAGTGGAAGCCATTGGAAAGGTAACTTCCAATGTTGGAATCTTAATTATCTTCTCAGGTGTAGTCAACAAGTGTCCTAAAATTGAACACATATGTGTCAACCCTGAGTGTTGTATAAAATGCTTTGTTATCAATATTGAAACTGTTTTATAACCTTTGTCCAAGAGTCTTAATATTACAGAAATTTTGGGTCAGTCTGTTCATTCAAAAGTCTTTATCAAGCTACATTCCTTTCATAACAAGGTTAATGAAGACAGTGTGCCAGAAAGTGGTAAGAACATGAACTGTTGGGTTCAACTAGCAGTTTCAACTCTCTGAAATGTGATTTTATAAACTAGTCAAACTTTCTGAACCTCTTTTTTGAAATCTTCATAGAAAAGGTCTTGTAAATATTAGTTGAAATATCTGTGTTTTGTGTATAACTTGTATATAAGTCATCCTCAAAATGGTTATCTCCTGTGATTCTTCTATTCCCTGAAACTCTGTTTCAATATAAGTATATATTGATAACAAAAGAAAGGAAAGAAACAAAATTTAAATAATGGATCATGGTGACAGAGTTGTGGGTGATTGCTAATGGGGCCTCAATTTCCATTACTCACTAAATCCACTAACTATGCATACATGATTAAACATTTCTCTTTATATAGGTAATATTTATTTACTGTAGAAAAATAAACAATAAGAGAAATAGCTTCACAAATTAGTTATATGTTCTGTCAAGCTAATTTATTAAAGGTCAAATGGTAGTAAACATGTTAGTAAATATCAATCCCATAATTTGTGATTGGAGGACAAATAGTGATGAAGGACCAGCTTCAAAGGACATAAGGTACTGATATGCTCAGGTAGTACTTGCTTGGGGATCATGAAGATCCTGCCTCTAACCAGATAGCTAATCAAATCTGAGAGACCCCCTCCCCCAAGTCTAAAGGAGCATCAGCACCAAGAAATCCCAGTTTTTTTGGTTTTTTTTTTTTCAGTTTTTTTCAGTATGTGTCTTGCTCCCTGATCTTCCTCTTCGGGAAAACAGGAAACATCATGGTAAACTACCTCCCTATACCATCTCATCTTCAAGATCAGCCTTGCAAAGTGTCCCAGGTTGTTCTTTGCCCCTTCCCTCTTCCTATTGTTAGAGGGCAGAATAAGGGAAACCCTGCACCCCCCAAATCTGCCTGCTCTAAATGTGTCTGCCATCTGTTATATCCGGATAAGCATAGTCTAATGCATAAGACCTTCAATAGAAAAGAATTTAATACCATTAGTGTGCAATAATTTGTGTGTAATAGAAGAGAAAGAGAATTATAACTTCCAAATCAAGAACCCAAAGTTTACCCATCCCCACATGGGCGAATGCCCGGTCAAGCAAATTTGGCCCAAAGCAAGGCAGTTGAAGCCCAAAATCTTGCCACACACCTAAGTTGCATTCTGTTGGGGAGACATAGGAAAAAGACAGAAAGGGCCAGACAAATCTGGAAGGAAAAGAGAAAAACCAAAATCAAGATAAAGGCTGCCATAGTCAGTCTCCCTGTGGTTTCTCACTCATGTGTTTTACGTGTCTCCTTCCATGTCCCCCAAGTTTCTGGTACAAGCCCATAGCCAAAAAACAGGTGCAGTTTCTTCTTCCCATGCCTCTCTCTGCTCTATGTGACTACTTCCAGTCTTCTTTCTCCTCCATCTCCCTCTGCTTCTTCTTTTTGCTTCCCTCAGTCCTTTTCTACAGTCTTTTTAGCTTCCCCTCCCTACTTAGCTTCACCTTTATTTAAAGTGGGCCAGGGAACTTACACTGCTTCATTACCCTGCAATTCTGCCTCACTGTGAGTTGATTCTTCTTATTGTTGTATAAGGTAGAGACTAGGATACCACACATACCAACCTGGGCCACACTGATTCCAGGCATCCCAAGACCTTTCAGTCTATTTTCTTCTGTGGTTATCATTGCCTAAATACTAAGATGCTTTATTTGTCTGTTTTTTTTGGGTGTGTCTCTCTCTCTCATTTCTAGAATAAGACCTTCATGCATTTAGGGAGTTCTGTTTGATTCATTCTCTGATGTATTTTCAACATCTGACAGTAGATATTCAATATGTAGGATGTAAATGCAAAAAAAAAAAAAAAGCCTAATGCAGTCAACCAATTCATAAGAATAAAGGACAATCTCAGAGCATTCACTGAGAATGGAAAAAATTGAGTTGAAACCATTGGATGTAAAATGGAGGAGGGTGGGGTGAATGAAAAGAAGAATCGGCATGGGATGTATATGTAACACACACTACATGGCACTTTTAAGATATAGTAGGGTCATAATTCAGGTGCATATGACTCAAATTCTACACTAAGTTGACAAAATCAAAAATATGAGTATGGTTAATGAAATAATCCAGTAGGCTGCCATAACAAACACTTAAACAAAATTATTCTCTCACCGTTCTGGAGGCTAGAAGTCCAGGATCAAGGTGTCACTGGACTCGGTTTCCTCTGAGGTCTCTCTCTGTGTCTTGCCACATCCTGCTGCCTCTTTCCATGGTTTTTCTAGATGTGCATGCTCTCCCTGCCTCCTCTCTCTCCTGTTCCCCTCTTCTCACAAGAACACTTGTCAGAGTAGAGTAAGCTCACTCTACCAGCTTCATTTTAATATAATCAACTCCTATAAGTCTTATTTCTAAATACAGCCACAGTGCTTTTGAACACGAATTTTGGAGGAACTCAATATAGTCCATAACAATCTGTTTTCTCACTTGTGGTGGTAAAATCATTCTGCCTTACATGAATATGAAATTATTTCTATAAGGTTTATTAATCTCAGAGAGAGTTGTATGATTTTGTTCCCAGGATGCTCTTTCAGAAAGGTATAATTATTGGGTGGTCACTGATTAAGGGAGACACATGATCTGAATAAGCCATATCTCAAAAAGTATAAATGGCTTTAAATTCCCTACAAACCTGATTCAAAACACTGTGAAAGCAATGTAGTGGACTGTAAAATGTTACAAAATCATTGGTTCTCAATCACAGTTAGATAAGACTATCAGATCATCCATAGCTTAATGCCCTGAGAGGTTTTGAGACACTGAGATGTATTTCACTCACAAAACCATAATAGACTGCAGACCCATCTACTCTTCATTCAGTGCTCCAGTTCCCTTTCTACACTCACTCTGGTGAGTATCTATGAGATCCAAAGTGAGTGTCTCAGTTTACCCTAAGGTCTTCTCAACCTTAATGAACTGGGGTTTAAAACATATCATAAGGTATAAATGCCACTAACAAAAGTAGGAAATAAAGTAATACAATATAGAGTAGAATTCAGATTCAAAAGGCATGAGAACATTGTTGACCAGCTGTGTATCATTAGGCAAGATACTTCACTTCATTACACCCAATTTTGTCATTTACACATTGGAACAACAATAATTCTTGCACTATAGGCTTACTGGACTCTTGATGAACAAAACAACAAAAGACCTGTAAACAAAATACTTTGTAAATATTAAACTGGCATCCAAATGCTTTATATGATAATTTTTGTTATCTGCTAAGAATTAGTGTGACAAGGAGATCTATATTTTTAGGCAGACAGCTAATTTGGAAATTTAATTAGAGTAGATATACTAATAATGTCAGTTTTATTTACTTTCCCTTAAAAAAATAGTGCCAGTTACATGAACCAGCTCAGAGTTCAAGTTTAAAGAACATCATCTCCATTTTAATTAAAAGTACATAAACTATGGCCTATAATGACAGCTATGGTGACATCTACCAAGAAAAGATGATATTAAAACTGGTAATTTCTTGGCACCATTCCATTGAATGGTTTATAGACAGTTGGTACAGAGAAGCAGAGCTTAGCACTTCTCTACAAGATAACCCTTGCTGGCAGGGCTCTGAAATTCAATTAGAAGAACCATCAGGAATAGTTTTTGAAGATCATATATACAGAAAACCTAATGCTTGAGTCCTGGCTGGTCTTAGCATACAAAATTCATACTTATTTTCTTCTGGTGCTCCTATTTATCCAATCCTCAAAAAATATCACCCCTCAAAATTGGCCCTGCTATTTCTGAGTTCCCCAGAGTGTGATGCTGAGGAATTGGCCCTCATGTTCTTCCCTTTCATTCCACATAAGATGATTAACAATTTCACATATTCCTTTCTTTTTTTTTTAAATAAAAAGAAGTAAATTTATTTAGAAGAAAAGCTATGAGGGAAAGTTTATTAAGAAGAAAAGAAATGTAGACTCCCAAGGCTATAGAATCAGGGAGGGGTAAAGATACCCCACATCTTCCTTTCAAGAGGAAACTAACTCACAGGCTGGGGTTGGACCTAAGACTCACACAACTACAATAGTATTAACTTTTCCAATCCTGACTTGCTGGGTCTTAATATTTTGACAAATGCAGTTGGTTCACTTTATACTGTTTTAAGCTCACTTCATACCTTTTGCATTACTTCTCTATAAAGAAGATAAGAACTCATGTCTATACAACTTTCCTTTTGGTTTGATCTTGGCCTCTAGCATCTTATAAATATAAAAACAAGTAAATAAGAAAATACCCCAAAAATGGAATTCATTAATTGGCAAAACATTAAATTCTGGAATGGAGCTCCATAAGGATAACATACTCTCCCATTGTTTATCTAGATTCTTTCTCTCTATAACTTTTTAAATGTATCTTTCTTACTTTAAAAAGAACTCTTTAAATTCAAGATGATGTTTAATGGCTTCACGGTTACAGAAAACTCTGTCAGTTGTCACATCCTCCCCTCTTAGAAACCCCAAACAGGTGATATAGGAAGACTCAAATTCACCACTGGTCCATTGCCCACTGATAGGCTATCATTGCAATCTAAACGATACAACAACACCAAATGAACCAAATGAAGTGACAGATGAGGTCAAAGGAAAGTGAGTGCTATTTTTAAAAGGATAGGGTGTGCACAATGAATAAACATGAAGAAGAGAAAGGTCTGTATCAGAACAAATTTGGGGACCTGAAAATAAAATTTTCCTACTTTTTGAAGGAGGTTTACTACAATTCTCAATTACATTGCTAAACAGAACTCTATATCTTAGTCTGATCAACTGTAGTCAGGCACCTCTAATGAATCAATGACCAATATGGTTGTAAGTGCTTCCTGTCTGAGGTTCTAATGTTTCACCACCATGGTACCTGTTAAAACAGAGTGAGTCTGCTACAAGTCAAATGCCGGTGCCCTTCTTGGAAGGCAGGGACTGATTGCAGTTTTCTAAATAGGGGATTTTTCAGGTTCAAAATAGCCAGTGCCAGTGGAAATCCTATAACATATGTAGTAATTAGTAATTAAGGTATAGATTTCATAATCCGACAGATTGGGACTTAAATCTCTTCTGTAGCCCCTGCCAGAGAATGATGGAATGGATTCTCAATGTTTGCTTCCTGTGACTAAAATGGAGATAATTTCTAACCCACTGTGTAATCCATAATGCTTTTTTTTTAATATAAACAATTTTATTTTGTTCTTTGGGTTACAACCTCTCTGTTATATATTTTTCCCCCTCCCTCCTCCCTCCGGTGCTCCCTTCATTCTCTCACACCCCACTCTTAGTTGTTTATTAGCTGTGCTGAGTCCATTAGTCTCTTTCCTGTGGCAGTGTCCTTTCATTGGGTGAGGGACTGCGTTGTTGGAACCAGGCGAACCTTGCTGTTAGATTTTCAGTCTTAAGTTTGTGTTGGCTGGCCAGGTTATATTCGTTTGTGATCTGTCCATGTTTTCTTGCTGCAGACCATCCTCTCCAATCCAATCTCATCTCCATTGCTTTGCTGCTTTTCCTTATGGCTCTGGTGTCGGGCTTTGGGGGACTTGCCTCCTGCCAGTGTTGGTCAAGAAATTTCTCTGAGTTCAGGCTTTGAGTCTAGGTCTCGCTATTTTTGCCCATGGAACCGCAGGCTCTCATTGTCCAGGGTACCACAGACTCAAGCAATTCCCAGCCTCAGCTTCCCAGGTAGACAGGATTACAGGCACGCGCCATCATGCCCAGCTGTTGTTTGGAACTAGGTCTCGCTACGGGCCACAGGCGGGACTCGAACCGCGATCCCTAGCCCCAGTGGCTTCATAGGCTGAAGCTTACAGGCACGAGCCACCGTGCCCGGCCCATGAGTTCAGGCTTCTGCGAGTGGCCTTTGAAGGTTATCTGCTCTGCTTCCTTTTGCAGTTTTGGTGTGGAGCCCATTAACCCCTCTTTGGTCATTCTCTCCTCTCCCTTGATGAGGGGAGGGTGTGTTGCTCTCCTTGAATATATCTCCAAGTTAAAGTCCCTGGTTTTGGCCCAGACAGTGTAGAAGTGCACCTGGTGACATAATGTCTCTATGGTTGTTTTTCTGGTCTTACTTCTACTGGTTCACTTGGTTGTCCATCTGCTGTGTCCAGCTCTGGTCGGTCTGTGGGCAGGACTTTTGCCTGGTCCCTCACCTGTTCTATGTTGGGGCTGCTGTTACACCTATTCTGGTTGCTCTGAAGTTTAGCTGGAGTAAGAAGTAAGAGAGAAATGGAGGGGCCCTCCCACTCCCCCCCTCCTCCCACCAGAAGGTCCCAGTGCGGGGGCGGGCCCACCCGAGGACCGCTCGCCCGTCCATGTGCCCCAGCTTCCGGGGGCTGGGAGCTACACGGTGCCGCCCAGGCTGGCTTGTAAGTGGCCGCGGCCACTTACTGGTGGGTGGGGATTCGCCCCCCACCCTGTTCCCCCACTGAGGAACTTACCCAGGAGGCCCGATGCCCCTCAGTCCCCGCTGGCAAGGGAGCTCTGGAAGCCAGGACACAGCCTGGGCCGCTGGCAGCCGCCTTCGCCCGCTGGCGGGCGGGGCTCCCCATAATGCTTAAGTGGTTAGCTATTATTAATGTTAGTAACACAATAGTTTAAAATCAATTTAATATTTACTTTCCTTCAAACTGAATCTATATACTTTATCAGAAATGAAAACTCTTTCCAACTAAGTGGACAGGGAAATCATCTATTATAATCAACTGACTAATCATTCAAAAGTCACTGATGGTCACATTCAGATTTAGAAAGAAGCATGTCACAGTTGGCGCTAAAGGTGTGTGTGCATCTGGATCACACCCAGCATAGCAGAAAGCTTACCACCGGTCCCCCTGAAAGAGAGATTCTTCCCAACTTAAACAAAGACATTGACAATGCTAGTCTATTAAGGAAACTAAATAGAAGAAGTCACCTAAATTCACTATTATAAGACCTTATTTTAGCAGCTTTCGGTTTTCAAGGAATTCAAGTCTGGAAAATTAAGAGTCTTGTGCTATTAGAAACATGAAGAGAATATGTCAAGTCCAAAAATGGGGGGAAAGACTAAAGAGTTGTTAAGCATAACTCAATGAAGTTCAATAGATTCTAGCCATAAAAAAGTAAAATTTCATACTGAGATATGAGCAGGACATTCAAGAGGGAGGCAGTAGTCAGGGGAGATAGAGGAAGAAAAAGGAGAGAGAGTGAGTGAGAGAGAGTGAGAAAGAGAGAGAAGAGGATAAGAAGATGACAAAAAAAGATTGTACTATACCGGGAAAGAGAAATGAGAAAATAGAGCTCCCTTCTTTGCCACACACACTGTCAGAGGCAGATTTACTGTGAATCTAATAAAAGTTTATTTCAGGATCATTCGTTTGCTTTAGTTCATTTCCAAAACCCAAAGAAAAGGTTTGAACTATATGTTCTCATTGTCAGATGCTTTCTTAGAGTTTTAAGGTCTTTCAACCACAATCAGTCAAGATCACAGACTCTTTTTATTCAGTCTTCCTTTTCAGTCAGGTGGTACTGAGAAGGGATGCATATCTGAAGATCAGACTAAGGGGAAGTTTAGATGAGATACCTTTGACTTGAATGCAGTGGAACATATTGAAAGCATCCATGTGAGTATGTTCCATGGTACCAGCATGGAAAAGAAGTAACTGAGGGAGGAGAAAGAATGTTTTATGTTGACAAAGCTAGAATAAACCTTTGGGGAATTCTTCAAAATATGACATTCCCTAAATGAGAGAAGCTTCAAAAGATTTTTCAAAATGTGATAATTCTGAAGTCTTGCACGACATTACAAATAACAATTAGGAGACTACAGAAATGCTTCTAAACTGCTTGTAAATTAAAAAATTCTTTGACTATTCCAAATTATTATTTTTTCTATTCTTTTATAGAAAATAGAAAATTATACACCTGGAATTGACAAATAAAATAGAAGATGCCCAGTTAAATTTGAATTTCAGATAGCATAAATTTTATTTATGCATAAATAAATATTTAGCATAAATAAATATTTGCAATGTTGCATGGAATTCATATGTAATTAAACACATTTTTATTTGTTAAATCCAGCCTACTTATAAAATAGAAAATCATCAATGTATGGAAGATGGCCAAAGAAGATGGAGCCCCAAAATACAGGAAAGGAAATATTATAGATGTGTATTAAGCAATTAATTAAGGGAATCATGTATTTTCCACAATTTTGTGGTATAGTATTTTCAGCTTATTTAATAATAAACTCATTTAGATTTATATTCATAATCTTTTCTTGTAATGCAGCCCACAGTCCAGGATCTGCCCTTCCTTTTTCCCCCAAAGGATACAAAAATCTACCAGTACTCAAGAGTAGGATGGAAAGGACAGCCAAAAGGAATAATGAGCTCATGCTGGCCAAATACATTAAGGAGAGTAAGAAGGTGTTTTACAACTGTACCAGGGAAAGGAAATATTTGAGCATATGTAGGGCCATTAACAAATAAGGAAAGGAGTGAAATTAATAATGACTCTAAAAGAGCTGAGATAATGAACTCCTTTTTTAACTCTGTCTTTGGCAAGATAAATAAGGAAATGGAACTTGCAGAATTAGGAAGTAATGAAGACCTTGTAAAAATAGCTATTAATATAAGGTAGGTAAAAAAAGATGCTTAGAAAACGTGAATAAATCAGGCTGACATCCTGGAGTCCAGAGGGCAGGACATAATGAAGTTACTAAACTAAAGACAATTGTTTTCAAGAAGTCTGTGGTTTAAGAGGGAAAATTAAAAGCAGAGAGAGGAAAATGGGTGGCAGCAAATATAAATTAATTCAAGGGAAGAATTTCAAAAGTATTAAAAATTATTCTAGGCACCAAAATGTACATTTGAATTATTTTAGAAGCCACAGAAACAGGAGTCTTATTAAGGAGATTTGATGAAGTATTTGTTTAACCTCACAATCGGATAACTCAGTAATTTGTATGTACAATAAAGAGGCTACCAGATAAGAAAATAGGCTTGTGTAGTATATACATCATGATCATTTTGTTTTAAAATTTTTTTCTTTTTAAAAGTATTTCTTTTTTAATAATGAAACTTTTTTTTACAGCATTGTTCATTTTTGTACAGTATTTACTTTCTCCCCTCAGGTGTTGTCACTATATATTCTCCCACTACCATATCACATGTAAATCCTCATCATAATCCCTTGTGCTCTTCTCTCCTCTGCTTTGACCCCTCTAGGTCCACTTCCCTGCTGGATGCCTCATATCTATAGTTTGCTTGCAAATTTTGTCTTGTTTTCCCTTTAACTCTTTCTTCAGTTTCCCTGTATTCCTCCTATAGCTGAAATTGTCCAATATTTTTCTTTTCCCTCTCAGTTATTTCACCAAGCATAATCTCTTCCAAGTCTATCTATGTTGCTGCAAGAGGTAGCTTATCTTTTCTGATTGCTGGGTAGTATTCCATTGTGCATATATATCATATCTTCTTGGTTAATTTATTTATTTGGGGGCATTTAGATTGTTTTTATACCTAAGCTTTTGTAAATAGAGCTGCAAAACATAGAAGTGAAGTTTTCCTTTCTAATTAATACTTTTGTGCCCTTTTAGGTAGATTTCCAGGAGTAGAAACACTGGGTCATAAAGTAGGTCCATTTTTAGTAATAGGTGGGTCCACCACACAGTTTTCCATAGTGGTTGGACCAATTTGTATTCCCACCAGAGGTGTAAGATTGTTCTTTTTTCCCTGCACATTTGCCAGTATTTATTGTTGCTAGGTTTTTTTAATTCTCACAGGTGTGAGATGGTATCTCATTGTGGTTTTGATTTGCATTTCTCTGATTATAAGTGATATTGAGCATTTTTTTCATATGACTGTTGACCATTTACATTTTCTCTTTGAAGAAGTGTCTCTTTGCCTAATTTTTTGACTGGGTGGTTAGTTTTGTTTTTGTTGAGTTGGACAAGCTCTTTGTAGAGCTTTAAAATTATTCCCTCATCAGTTGTATATGTAGTGCAAATATTTTCCTCAAAGTGTAGAGTGCCTCTTCATTTTGATTACTTATCTCTTTTGCTGTGCTGAAGTTTTAATTTGATGTAGTTCCAGCTGTTTATCTTTTCCTTCATAAAAATGATTATTGATTGAGTTGATAAAGCTATTTAATTTAAATCAACTAAAGAGTCACAAAAACACTAGACATGTAAAGCTGGAAAAAATAACAAGAGTACAATATAGGTAGACAGAGCAAGTGTTATTTAGATACTAAATTTCCATTTAGAGTGTCTTAAAAGGGCAATCTACAAGCTGTACTAATAACAGCGGTAAAGATACTCCTTCATAGATCTCATAAAATTACAAGGTCAAAGAACCAGAAGCTATGCAATTTAAGACAGGTAAAATTAGTTTTCCCAAGACAAAAAAAAAAAGAAAAAAATCCCCAGAAAAAAACCTAATTAATGAAGAATTGTATGATACAATTTATTCATTATATAGATTGGAAAGTTGAGGCTCAGAGAGAATAAACTTCTCCACAGTAACTAGAGGCAAAGATAAGATTGGAAAACAGAGATTTCTGATTTTGTGTATATGATCACTTTTCTGATTCCATAAGCTCCATGATGCCAAAGACCCAGTTTCTTTTAAAGAGACAACTCAAACTACTAGGGATTTTAATGTAGATAGAGAATATTTTACAAAAATTGATAAAGTTCAAGAAGCATCACTGAAATAAGCAGTCTCAATCTGCTCCAAAAATATCAACACCTGACTTGACGATCAACTAATATTAATGAAAGTGACTTGTGTATATGCAAATGAATTAAAAACCTCTTTTCAGTGAAAACTCCAGAATTTCCGCAGAGGAAAAGATGATAGGAGGCAGTATTTCAAGGGCCTAGGAAAATTGCATAGCAATCAAAATATATTAATTTATATTTTGTATCTATTTACAATAGTTAGAAGGGACTTGTTTTAGCTTCAGTAATTAGTAGTCTTCTAATTTTCATCTCACTCTTCAGGTCACTATTGTTGATTCACACCTCTGCCACCCAATACATTAAAGAGGCTAATCTGTGCACCAAGATATGATATAAGGAGGTCTTAACTAGTTGAACCTGGGCAAGGCTTACCCTTGTAATTAACAAAGAATGTGCACATGGAGAAAAGTACAAAAGCAGGAGAAGAAGAAATGGGAATGATTCATTCTGACTATACCACCAGGCTGGAAAGAGGTGATATGAAATCAGCTGAGAAGGAATCTCAACACTGGAAGCAGGAGAATCAAAAGCCACTCTTGTCCAATGTAGTCCGAAGTGCTGGTAGGTCTCAGAGACCAGGAAGGGGATGTTTTGCTAGCATGTTGGATTAGAAGACCTGTTTTGATCTTCCTTGCATGGATATTTATTTATTGATCACAGATAAGCACAAGGTCTTCATTTACCATTTAGATAAAAGTGAACAGATAAATTCATGGTTAAATACTTTTACTTGGATGTATTTCTTTCATTTGAGTATTTTCCCCCAACATTAATATGGCACACATGTCTCTCTCCAATATCCCATCTTTCTATTCTTGGAAAATCATACTGGGTCATTTTGCAGTAGTTCTTAGTCTTATACTGTAAAACAGTCTTGCTGGAAGATAGATGAGATGACCACATTGTCCACTGACTTAGAAACTAATTATAGAAAAATGTAGAGATGGTGTTCTTAGTGATTCGAAGAGATCAAAGTTGAATTCAAACATGAATCTCAAAAAGCAGAGGCATAAATTCCATTCTGTCATGGGGAAAATTCAGTCTTCTCTTCACCCTGTTTTTAACTCAAATTTAAAGTTCATCTTCTCTAAGAAGAATATTTTTTCAATACATCCTCTTTATTTTTCTAAAAATTGAGGTAGGTAAAAAAAAGTTTTGTTATTTAATAAGAGACAAAATTGTGTAGACATTTTCTCTATGGCTTTTTAAGTAAATAAGCTAGAAAATCATCCCAAGCACTGTCAGTTTGAAGCTCCAGTTACATGAAAAGCACTTTGCAGAGCAGTGATTATACAGACAAATAGTACATACTTTTGGCTAAGTCTACTGGCCAGTAATCAGGTGACAGGAAAATCACATCCACAAACACCCATACTCTAATGCAGCCATCATAAGCAATTCACTGTAAATTTACTCAACCCACAGATATGCACCACAAGAATAACTATAAAATAACTATAAAAACTTACACTATATTAAAAATGTGAAAAATAGTCAAAACAAAGGAAGGCAGAGTTCTGCTGTACTTGATGATAGGTCATGGTTGCATTATTGCATTGAGATATGATTCTTCTCTTTTAAGAGGGACATACACAAACTGAAAAATTATGAAATGAGAGTGAAAAGGTTGGTGAGAAAAGGGCAAAATATGTGCTGAAGAGTAACATAGAAATGAGTATATTTAGCCCTGGAAAGACACAGTGGAGGGCTCCAGTAGAAGTACCTTTAAAAAACTGAAGGGCTCTTATATAAAGAGGGAGTGGACTATAATGAGCAAAGCAAGTATCTGTGGGTAGAAATTTAAACAGACTGCTCAGGATATAGGGAGAATTTCTAGCAATTGAAACTGTCTCTAATTAAATGGATTGCCTTTGAACAGTATTAACTGCTTGCTTGTAGAATTGCTAAAGGGACAACTACAAGATTACTTTTGGAAGTGATTGAAGAAAAGACTCATGTATCACTGAGACTTGAGTCATTTGACTCTTCAAGATACTCCGAGGTGTCTAAGAATCTAAGTGCTATATTAGTGGAGAAAAAACACAATGGAAGATGGGGCAGGAAAGATCATTGCTGACTGTGATGGGCTGGAAGACCCTGCATAAGATGTGGGACTTGAGCTAAAAAGTGAGAGTAGCTACTATCTCAGGATATAATCATGAAGGGAAAGTGATAGAGGTCATGCGGGGGGGCTGTAGCCCCAGTTTGGTAATGTTGTATTAGGATGGTAGCCATTTTGCCCTGGTGGGAGGAGACTTAGAGAAGGAAAGCTGAAGTTTCTCCTGAGAGGAAGAGAGAGAGGGAATTTAGAAAGGAGTGTGATTGGAGAGCAGGAGAAAGAGCTGGAAAAGGGAGAGTGGTGGAACAGCAAGGAGGCTGGAGGCCTCAGAGCTGCCATTGCCATGTGCAGCAGGAGACCATGGAAGGAACCATGCTCTGGGTTTCCATTCCCCGCCTGGGTCAGTGAAGACCCCAGGAAAGCATGTTGGAGAAATGTGTGATCTATGTAATCTGACTTGGAAACTCTGTACTTGGAAACTTGCTTTAACTTAGAAACAACAAAACTTGAAAATTGTCCAGAGACCTCAAGAGAACTTGGAGTGCTGCTGTTTTGATTGTGAAACATCTGAAGTGCTTGCTGCTGCTATTTTCAGTGATTTGTGGTGGTTTGGGTTGAAAGAAAACTAGAGCTGTGCCTTTTAGGGGAGAATTGAAGATGCCATCTTGATTTCTTCATTTGGCTTGAAGGTGGGACAGCCACAATCTTGTAGACGCACATGGCTGAAGGACCCACATGTAGCTTTTTTTTGAACTAGAGATTGAACTGCATGGTAAGATTACCAAAGGGGTGCCGTGTTCCCTCAGAGACTTTTGCCCATTGTGTCTATTTGGAATAAACCTGATGAGTGACTGTATTTAAAGGGCCAGCTGCTCTTATTTGTAAATTTAGATAAGTATCCTGTTTTGTTGATTTGGTTATCCTATTTCAAAAGTAAACTTCAAGAGAAAGAAATAGCACAAAAGATTATAAATCTATCTGTTTTGGGAGAAATGGAAATATGGATGACAGGAAGAGTGTGGATGTTTGAGTTAAACCAATCAAGACCTGCTAATTTTCTTTATTCATGCTTCTAGACAATCATGCTTCTAGACAATCCCCATTTCTTCCCACTCTAAAACAGATTTAGTCATTTCCCATCCTTTCCCACCAGATTCCTCTGTTTTAGTTCAGAGCCTTATAGTTTCTTGTCATAACTCCTTAGTGGTTTATCTAATTCTAGTCCCACTATTTTTTTTTTTTTGCTTTCAGTGCTTTCTCTACCTCAAAGTATAAATGCCAGTTTTAATTGCCTACCTTAACCCATATTCTTGTTGCTATAAGACATCAACATTCACACTTGGAATACTTTGCTTTTCCCTCCTCCACTTTGTGAAGCGTTCCCATAGCACTCAGTATACACTTTTATCCCAACATTACCCACATTGTCTGTCATTGCCTGCTCAGTCCTCTATTTTTCATATAATTCAGTGAGCTCCTAGAGGACAATAATTGAATCATCCATAACTGTCTCCCTAGCATTTGGTGGATACACAGTCCATATTTGTGTGATATATGATAAATTTCCTTACTAATTGTATAATCTACAACTTAACTTTTAGCCAAAATTCTCGCAAAAGTTAGTTTCTTCTCATAATCTCACAAGTCTTCTCCCTGTTCTTGACACTTCTTTACTTAGTTTGCTTTTAAACATCCATTCTATTGCATCTCTATTCAATTGTAAATATACGAGTTTCATTTCTGAGTTTTCGTGTCTATAAACATAGTCTAGAAAGAAGATACAGGGAATAAGTGCAATATAAAATCATTACTATCACTCACTTCCCTTCAGAATGCTCTTCCAAGCCCCCACACTTTCCTTCCATCTTAATAAATGAGAAAGTTTTTGGTTGCTGCCAACATGGAAACTACTCAAGACCCAAGTAAAGTGCTCAGCTATGTGGCATGTAAAATCACTCAATATGAAGGACTGTGTGACTGTGGCTGTCTCTGCTCATTAGAGAGTATAACTTGGAGGAATGTCCAAAGACAAGATAGATGACTGAGACTTGTCTATGAGTTAAATGTCTGGTGTTTTTACAGCAGGTTCAACTTACCCATTTTGTGTGAATGACTCATTGCATTCATTCTAGTCTTTAAAAGGCAAAGCTACTGATGGGATCAGAGATTGGAGGAATTCCAAACTATTACCTGAAGTTAGTCTGTGGCTCTAAGAGAGCTGCAAAGTTTCTTTATTGGAGATGAAAGGCTACAGAGAGTCAATCCCACCAAGGGAAATAAATACTTTGTTTGCTAAGTAGACAGTAGATGTTGGGGGGTGGAGGCTATAAAAAATTGTCATTTTTTAAAAGATTAGTCCTTAGCTAATTACAATAATTATGATAAATTAAAGCCACTATTAGTTCTAGGAAGTTTTCTAAACACTTCTCATGTTTTCACACATTTAAGCCTCACAAATACCTTCACAATAAATCTGTTGCTATTAAAATCCAAGTTTCAAATTTACTTATAAGGGAAGATAAAATATTAATATGGGGTTTATAGTCATGATGATGAGATCATTGCAATAAGTTTCATATGAGTAAATGTAAACAAATGGCATCATGTAATACACTGGATACCAGTGTTGGTGATAACCTACTGTCTGTTGCTCTGTGCTCACCTTTCTACGTCTACCCTGGAAAGCTAGAACTAGAGTGTATAACCGATCATTCCCAGAGTCCTGTGCATTGTTTTCCTATTAGTAGCTGGAGGCACTGGGAGAAGAATAAGTCAGGAGAGGAGAAGGGCTTTCTTCTGGTTCCAGTTGGCAACAACCTCATTGTAGCTGCACATACTGCTCCAGGCCCTGTGGAGTTCCCAATGTTAAGTGTGGTGATTCTCACATAAGTACTGGCTCCAGAATCCTCATTCCTCACTTGGAGTTATAAATACCAGTGGTAAAGATGTCATTTCTCCAAATCTACCTGACCTATTAGTAACCTAATAAAATCATCTACTGTTACTTATTCCCCTGCCTTAAAGATGATAGCCATTTCATGACATTGCTGTAATTCCTCATATTAATCAAGAATTGTCTTTCTTTTTCTCTGATACATACAATATTTACTTCAATTCTCTCTGTTAAATCTCCTTCTTTGAAAGACTTAGAATATTTTCAATTTTTCTCATAGAATCTGATAGAGAAGCTTTTGGGAAAAGCTTAAGAGCAATTATTCTTTGAACAAATGATCTTCAGAAAACTTCATGTCATGAAATTTGTATGATATCAACATTTTATCTATTACATTTTAACCTGGTCTTTAAGAAACAATGCAGCAGGCTACCTGGTATAAGTTCGCATGAAGCATATGTGAGTATAAGTTCTGACTCTGCCACTCATTAGCTATGCATCTGTAAGAGTCACCTAATATCAGCCTTGTTTATACCTTAAAAAAAAAAAAGAGGCTAACTCTCAAGTTCTTAGGCTCTCAGAAATCATGTAATGAAACCATTTGATAAACTATTAATCACTGCACAAAATAGCTATTTATTCATCACTTTCTCCCCCTTTCTGTACACTACTTTATCATCATCATTAGTTCATCTTAACCTGGATCCATTCTCTGATTGTTATGTTGAATAAGGATTGTAACTTAATGATGTGAAAGCATTAGAAAAAAAAATCCATCTCTCCTTAAGTTCATTTCCTTAGTCATATTTGTAGAATAAAATGTTTTGAACTCTTTTCACAGACTTTGAATAAGTAGAGACAGGATCAGAATCAGACTATATTCCATAAGAGAAACAGATTAATGCCTCCCCATACTTTTCACATCTAAATCCCCAAAACTTGTGAATGTATTAGCTTACATAACAAAAAAGAATTTTGTGACTGTGATTAAGTTTGGGACCTTCTGCTAGGAAGAGTATCCTGGATTATCTAGGTAACCCAACGTAAGCATAGGAGGCAAGAGGAGTAGAGAAAGAGGATAAATTACAATAGTAGCAGAGATCAGAGTGATGCAATTACATAGGAGTCATGAGCCAAGTAATCTGGGCAGCCTCTGGAGGTTGGAAAAGGGCAGGAAATAGATTCTTCTACGGGCTAAAAAAAAAAAAAAAAAAAAAATGGAAGACTACCAACACCTTGACACTAGCCCCTTCAGCCTCATTTCACACTTCTAAGAACAAGAACTGTGAGAAAATACATTTGTGTTGTTTTGAGACACTAATGTACAGTAATTCGAGGAGTAGCAAGAGTACTCTAATACATTCTCTAGAATCATGCCATAAATACTGTTGCTCTTTTTTTTTTTGAGACTAGGTCTCACTATTTTTGCCCATGGAACTGCAGGCTCACGTTGCCTGGGGTACCACAGACTCAAGCAATCCCCAGCCTCAGCTTCCCAGGTAGCTGGGATTACAGGCATGCACCACCATGCCCAGCTATTTTTTGGGACTAGGTCTCACTAAGTGGCCCCAGCAGGACTCGAACCATGATTCCTGGCCCAGCACTGGCTTCCTAAGCTGCCATTTACAGACATGCGCCACCGTGCCTGGTCCGTGTTGCTCATTCTATCCTCTTTATGTTTATTCCTGCTTGTTGACAAAACCTAAGTGATCACTAGTGGAAATTCAAAAACAGTTGATTTTGATAAGAATATATACAGAAAAAAGAAAAGATCAATAAAGGTAAATGTATCTATAAATCCTAAGTTCTCTTTTTCTAGTATTAGAAATAATACATATAATGTTTTTGATGAGTATATTAAATTTTGACAATAAGTGAAATCTCTAACTTTTCTACTTTATGACAACAGACCACCCTTCAGTAACCACCTGGGATAGGGATTGCCAATTTAATTGCTCACTTAAACTAGGCAGATAGATACCTAGATAGGTAGGTAATGCAAATCGATGGAACAGTTTTAGTAATGGATTTAGGCACGGACCCCGGTAAACTGGAAAAAAAAAATGCCTGTTTAGAAAGGTAGCTTTTATTAGTTGTAGTTAATTTTTATCATACCAAATTCCAATTATTGGACAGTTTAGAAAGCCAGATTTTTATGAAGTGCCTTATTTTAAATAGTTATCCAAAGCCATTATGCTAGTCAAAGCAAGAAACTTCAACCTTAGTTTATCAGCTAGTCAATTACTCATCTTGGATTTCTTGTCTAATAACTCATCATTATTTCCTTTCTTGCAAATATCTAACACAAAGTAAGTCATAAAGTCTAAGTCCCTTAGACTTTTGCTATTGTTCCAATCTGAAAATCTTTCCCTATGTTCAGTTCTTAATCCTCTACCCATCAAAATCAGGCTTTAGTTTCTCTCTCTATGAAATCTCCCATGGGCACCAAGCTAGATATGACCAACTCCTTGATATTTCCCCAGCACATTTTACCTCATGCTTATGTTATCTGAGTATGTGTTTATCTTTTCACTTGAATTGAGCTGGGAATAGGAATTGTGTGCCATGACTTTATGTCCCTTGGAACACTGCATATATTAATCACCCAATATATACCTTCTATGTTGCATGGATGGGCTCTGAGAACATCACTAAGAGAAGAAATAAGGTATAGTATTGGCACTTACTGAGCATTTTGAAGGTATCAGAGTGGAAAACATACAGATTTTGGAGACAGAGTTCTGATTTCAAATGTTGATTGAAACCTATTATCTACTTAACCAATTTAAGCATGTTTCTTTCATTCTGAATCTCATTTTTCTTAAATACCCAGCTCATATTTATTTAAAAACATAAGGAACATAACTTGCAGAATACATAGCATGATGTATTCACCTCATGCCTACACAAATATAGAGTTAATCAGAAGTTTTAGAAATTTCTTTAGTGTTTCTGAAAATCTATCAGGCAGATACAAATTATAAAGCACATAAATTATAAAATGTATAGGCAGATCCTTCACCCAATCAGGAAAGATTGGAAAATTCCAACAAAATTCCACATAATTTCCCCAGATTCATGGACTTTTTTTGCATGATTCCCACATTTTTTCCATGCCAAGTGTTTTCTTTCATCTATTATTATACTATATCTAATAGAACTAAACTTCCTCCCCAAAAACACAGAAATCTGAAATAAAGCCAAGTTTGTTGATCATCTTTAACTCTGTTTCCTTGAAATCCTTATGTTCAGTGTGTGCTAGTTTTCCTGTTGATGAGAGCAAGAATCAATACCAAGACTATGTGTAATATTCCAGAGAGATGTGATTCTAAGCTAATGCCAGGCTGATTTTCATAATTCAGTTTTGGGGAAAGCAGGCTTTGATGATCTCAGCTGGAGGGTACTTTATTATGAGTGTGTATTGAAGACTATGCTCACAGTGTCATTTCTGCCCACCCACTGTCTACTCAAGACATGGCAGTGGAACAAGCCCTTTTCTGACTCATGTGAGCAGTTCTTAAGGTTTAGTTTATTTCTTTTCAAAATCCAGCTCCCTTCATAATGACTTTGAAGGGGTAGTCCACACCACTTAATTGTCAAAGGAGCACCATACCAAGATCAAAGTAACAGAAGACATGGAAGGGAAATATTGAGATAACAAAAAAAAAAAAGAAAAAGAAGGGAAAGGAAAGAAAGAACAAAGGAAGGAAGAGTGTAGAAGAAAATGAGATTATAATATTACTCCAGGGCAACCCCTTATTTTTGCCTGTGCCTATTAAACTTTCAGAAGCATGTATCTTCTATCCTTAAGATCTGTGGACAATGTGTTAAGTGCATTTTTCCAAAAACAGGCCAGCTGCCTTTCAGGGGTTCAGCCATGACTGCTGTCTCTGGACCCTGCACACATTTCACACTGGGCTCTGTTTGGCCACTGCCTAGCTTCACAGCTGTGCTGATTGCTCAGCGGGAAAGGCCATATCTGTCCTCCGAAGGAATTTAACAAATTAGCTATGAACAAAGTCTCTTGGACATGACATAGAATCACACATGCTGTGTCATGCCAAGGAGAGGTTTGTCAGCTTGCTGTTTTCACAGATATGAAAAAAAAAATTCCCAGGACCCACCAAATGGGTAGAAGAACAACTATGTTTAGAAAAGAAGGTTTGAGATGAGGTGCGAGAACAGAGCAGGACCACAGGTCATGATGAAAATCTTTAGAAACACCTAGATTAACAGGGTCACAAAGACAGCTGATGATAGAAGGAAAAGTTTATTTTAAGTAAATCCTCACAGATTAGTGTAATATCTATATACATACAGAGATACATGCAAATAGTACAGGAATGTAACGAATAACTGGATGACTCTAGGAATTGTGTTTCATGTTTGATGTAGATGATCTCATTTTAGTTTATATGATGATCCAGCAAAGTATGTGGTAAGTTAGGAAGACAGTGCCTGAGATGAAATGTAAATAAAATAGGCAAAAACTTCACAGATATATGATTTCATTTATGTGGAATATCCAAAATAGATACATTCATAAAACTGGAAATTAATGATTTCCAGGAGCTGAGAGGAAGGAGTATTTGAGAATGGCAGATTAATAGGTAAAGGTATCTTTTCAGGGTAGAGAAAGTGTTTTGGAAATAGGTACACAATATTATAAGTATACATTATGAATTACACTGCACACTTCAAAGTCATTAATATATGACACATAAAGTACCCTAATTTTTGAATAAAAGGTTAAATTCTGGCTCATGTAAACAGTTACAAAGTGGTACAGTCACTAGGTAATCTAAGGGTTCCACTTAGCCTGAGGCCAGGTTTGGCTAAACTAGGTCTATAAACAAAAGATGAATAGCCTATAAATTTATAATAATTCTTACAATAGACACAAAAGAAATCCAAAACATAAGAGATTAGTATGAAAACTATATGGAAACAAATACAACAACCTGGATGAGATGGCTAGATTCTTAGAAAGATACAACTACCTAAAATTTAACAAAAAAGATATAGAGAACTTAAATAAACCAATTACAAGCAGTGAAATAGAAGCAATCATCAAAACTCTACCTAAAAACAAGAGAGCCCAAGACCAGTTGGGTTTACTAATGAATTGTACCGGACATTCAAAAATGAAATAATGCCTGCACTACTAAAATTTTTCCAAAAAATTGAGAAAGAAGGAAAACTGCCAAACACATTCTATGAAGCATACATCACACTCATACCAAAATCAAATAAGGACAGCACCAAGAAAGAAAACTATAGACCAATTTCCCTAATGAACACAGACACAAAAATTGTAAACAAAATCCTGGCAAGTCAAATCCAGTGATGCATAAAAAGGCGTTATTTACATGACCAAGTGGGATTTATCTGAGGGGCACAACATCCAAATCAATTAACATAATACACTACATCAACAAAGGGAAAAAAACACATGATAATATCAATAGATGCAGAGAAAGTATTTTACAAAGTCTAGCATCCATTCATGATAAAAGCCCTTGAAAAAATGGGGATTAAAGAAACATACCTCAACATAATAAAACTCTTCTATGACAAGCCTATGGCAAACATCATCCTAAATGGGGAAAAACTAAAATCATTCCAATTAAGATCTGGAACAAAGCAATGATGCCCACTCTCCCCACAAATTTTTAACATTGTACTGGAAGTTTTATCTAGGGCAATAAGGCAAGAAAAAGACATAATAGGGATACAAGTAGGAAAAGAACTGAAGCTATCATTATATGCAGATGACATGATTCTTTATATAGTGAACCCAAAAAATCCACAGAAAAACTACTTGAAATAATAAACTAGTACAGTAAGGTAGCCAGATACAAAATCAGCACACAGAAGTTGGTAGCTTTTCTATATGCAAAAAGCCAAGAAGAAGAATAAATTTAAAAAACCATCCAATTTACTATTGCACCAAAAACAATTAAATACCTGGGAAAAAACCTAACAAAGTACGCAAAAGATCTATACAAAGAAAACTTTAAAAAGCTGCTAAAAGAGATAGAAGACATAAGGAAATGGAAAGATATTCCCTCCTCATGGATTGGAAGAATTAATATCATCAAAATCCATCCAAAAGCAATCTACAGATTCAATGCAATCCCTATAAAAATTTCAATGAAATTCTTTAAAGAGATAGGGAAAAAAATTGCAGAATTTCATATGGAATAACAAAAGACCTCGAATATCCAAAGCCTCCTGGCCAAAAAAAGAGAGAATGGAGGCCTAACTATTCCAGACTTCAAGTTATACTGCAAAGTCATAATAATTAAAACAGCATGCTACTGGTACAACAACAATCAGACCAATGGTATAGAATTGAGTGCCCTGAAGTATCACCACACATATATAGTCAACTAAACTTTGACAAAGGACGGGAAAACTTACTCTGAAGCAAAGATAGCCTCTTCAATAAATTGTGCTGGGAAAATTGGACTAAGACATGCAAAAAAATGAACCAAGACAACATCCTCACACCTTCTACAAAATCCAACTCAAAAAGAATAAACGACTTAAATGTCAGACCTGAAATCATAACATACATAGAAGGAAACTTGGGAAAAACCCTTCAGGAATTACAATTCAAAAATCCCTTTCTGTGAAAATCTACAGAGGGCAAAATAATGAAGGAAAACATAAACAGATGCGATTACATCAAACTAAAAAGTTTCTGTATAGCAAAAGAGACAACAGAAAAAACTAAAAGTCCAGCCAAATGGGAAAAAAATTTGCCTTCCGTAAGAGTGATGTGGGTTTAATAACAAAGATCCACAAGGAACTCACACAACTAAACAAAAACAAAACAAGAAGCCCAATCAAAAAACGGGGAAAAGAACTAAAAAGACACTTCTCCAAAGAGGAAATATAAATGGCTGACAGGCACATGAAAAATTGCTCAGTGTCACTAGTAATAAGGGAAATGCAAATCCAAACCACAATGAGATATCACCTTACACCAGTAGAATGGCCCACATCCAAAAAACAAGCAACAACAAGTCTGGCGAGGATGTGGAGAGAAGGGAGTACTCTTACACTGCTGGTGGGAATATAGACTGGTCCAACCTCTATGGAAAGCTGTGTGGAGGGCCCTCAAATTAATGAAAATGGAACTACCATATGACCCAGTAATTGCTCTCTTGGGAACCTAACCAAAGGAGACCTCAATTCTTTTACAAAGGAACACCTGTGTTGGGGTGTTTATTGCAGCACTATTAATAATTGCAAGGACATGGAAGCAACCAAAATGCCCCAAAACAGATGACTGGATGAAAAAGATGTGGTATATATAACAATGGAATATACTCCTCAATTAAAAATGACAAATTGAACGATTTTATCATAACATGGATGGACTTAGAAGAAATCATATTAGCAGAAACAAGTCAAAAAGAAAAAGACAGAAACCAAATGGTTTCACATTTTATGGACAAGGGAAAGATAAACAAAAAGCAATGAAGAAAAGTCAAAACAAGCCAATTAAAGTACACAACTGGGGGGGGTGAGACAGGTTGGGAATGGTCAGGAAGGAGGGAGGGTGAACCTCAGAGATCACAAAGATGTGAAATTTATATATAAATATTATTATCGTTAAAATGAATAAAATGTATAATAATTCACACATAAAATTAACAATATTTCCAAATAAGTAGTATTCTTTTCTGATTTTTTTTGATGAGAGAAATGTAATCTCTTATTTTATTTTAAGTTTTTTATTGTTATATCAGTGTTCATTTGATTGCAGTATTTAACTTCTCCCCTCAAGGTGCAATCATTTTAGTTTTCTACCACCACGGCACCCTTGATCCATCATCATAGTACATAGTCCGTAGTAATTTTGTTTTAACTCTGACCCTTGATCCATGCAGCATCTTCCATATCCTTTCTCTCAATTCACCAGCCCTGAGCTTTTGTCTGATTAGTTTCTTACCATTCAGCCTTCCTCCTTCACCACTATGACCACCCAGAAGTTTGCCTATTACTTACTGGTATATGCTCTATTTTTGTCTAATATTTGAGAGACATAAAAGGGTATGTCATGTCATGATGGTTTAATATGAATAGTGTTGCTGAGGCATTTTTATCACAATAAAACAAAGTTGAAGGTCTTGATCAGTCAAAAATCATGAAGGCATGTTTTATAATGAATATCTCTGGCAGTGCCAAGATGATTTTTATATGATTTTGCAGAATTTTTTTTAATTTTCCACTATTTCTATACTGAGTGTGAATTAACATTGGATTAAAAAATTCATTTCCTCAATCTGCTATCAACTTTAATAGACTCAGTTTACAACATATTTTTTTATTTTGTCATTGGCAGTCATCCTTCACATCCTTTAATTGTATTCTCAAACCCAGCACCAAAAACTCAATAGAAAAATAACTTTATACTTTATTGCCTTTCTTTTTATTTTACAATATTTCAGGAATATTTCTGCTTTTTTTAACTTAAAAGTGTAAATATTGAATTTATTAATCTTGAATTTGTATAAAAATATAAAAATATTTTAGCTGCTTTCAGATATAAAAGGTTTTGTGAACTGAACTGAATGCCTACCACCACTTATAAATTGCTTTGTGGATAAACATACCTCTAAAAAGCAATCCATATAGAAAGGCAAACTCCAAAATAAAACCCTTGTGAGCTGAAAACTGTCTGTCATGGTCTTCTCTTGAGGAGCAACTGATATTAATACACTGTTCCTGCCAAATTTTTGACAGCTGGTGGCAGGCTTTATTTCCTCCATATTTGGATGGAGAAACCAAGGTCAGCAGGGTTAAATGATGGATTGAAGCCTCACAACTAATCATTGCCAACTTTAACTCTTGATCCATCAAAAGTGTTGAATTCCAATCAAAAATTTAAAACACAGCCAATGTGGGGAAATGATTTTTTTGTTGTTGTTTTTAAGAAGATCACAACATTTTACACATATCAATGTCATAGAAACCAGGCCTCTGGAACTGTTGACAGACCATCATTTTGTAGTCATCATATTTAAGTTGGATCCAACTTCACTGATCCTAAAGGTCAGGAATTGTTTTCCATGAAGCAAGTACGGTGCTGAATTATAGATAAACCGACTCAAGATTCTAGATGGAAAAAAAAAAAAAGATTCTAGATGGCACTGGATTTTTCATGGATAATTTCCATAGCCACAGTTAATACTCTGCATAAATCCCTTGATTTGGCACAAACAAAACTTTGATTTATAACATTATGCCCTTAAATGAAAAAGCAGTATGTTTTTGTTTGACTTAATTTGACGCATACTAAAATTGTACTCTATTTCTACAAGGAGCGGATAGCAAGAATGTTCAAAGGGCTTAGCCTATTTTTTAAGCTGTCATTAGAAATGATTAATATTTAAGAGAAATCAATAAAAATTGAATTTGAAAAAAATCAATATTTAAGCAAAAGCATTACAAATCACATGACTAACATTGACACCCTTCATATATTAAAAAGGTTTATTTTCCTGTGGCATGTAGGTAATGCTACAGCAGTATGAAGCAAAATTTTGAACTGGTGATATATTAGTATGAGCCATATGGATAAATCATTTTGAAAATCAGCCTCAGTCCTTTAAGAGAAAGAAAAACATTGGAGTAAATGCCAGCAAATATTAAATCTCACTGTCAAATATATATTAAATGTAAGTATATATGGATTTGTATATATACACCTATTTTCACCAATTTCTCTTCTACCTCTTCATGCTCACATAGAAACTATGTCTGAAAGAGCAAATGCTATTTAAAATGGCAAATATATTGTGTTTCATATTAGTTGAGACAGATGAAAAGGATAATATCCCTAAATTGAGAAATCATGCTGCAATTGTAATCTCAAATTTCAAAAGATTCATCAATTAAATACATTTTCTTTATAACTACTATGTGTCTACCCCCAGTTCACTTTGGGATTTTTCAACCTGGTCACCTAAACTGGACTATGCATAGTTTCACATGCTCTTATTATCCCTTCGGATATTAGTGTCTCTAAAAGTGGGTCTGTTCTTATTTGGCTTTTTCAGAGCAGCCTAGGCTCATTCCAAAAGAAATACTAATCCAACCAAGTCATGCTAACTGCATGTGACCTAAGAAACACAATGAAACAGAACATTTGTCTAAGTCTTTTATTTATAAATCTTTTACTACATGCCCCATTTACAGATCCTCTTATTCTGTCACTCAGATCCTTTTTCAACCTTGTTTCATTCCACACTTTCCCAAGTTCAGTTTGTTTTAACCAAATTGGTCTCGACACACAAAGAAATAGTTCTATGTAGTTTGTTTGAAGGCTGGTCTACCTACTTCCTCTGTGACATATGATCCTGGGCCATGTCTGTTAAGAAGACTATCTATCTAAGTCCCTTATTAGTAATGTCAGGTTTCATTGTTCCTACACACAGGTATTCCTTTTAATTAAATGTTACCTCTAATAATAAAAGGACTATCTCTTAACAAAAAATAATCATAATACATACACAATACAAAAGAAATAAGATACTTTGAAGATGACATTTTACTATAACTGAATGACTTTGCAAAATGAATAAAAAGATTGAAGCAGTAATAATATAAATTATAAAGATTATAAATTGTTTAAATTTCTTTGAAGTGCTTTCTAGAAGGGTACTTTGTATTTGTTAGTTTTTTTTTTCTTTTTCTTAAACTTAAACCTTCCTGCCAAATTTACAGGTAATTGGGTTAGCTGAATATTTTAGTCTGAAATTAATCTTTGTGTAATTTAGATAGTTCATTCAAATGGATTAGTTTTCTAAAGATTTATATAATTTCTATGATGTACAATGTATAAAAGTAAAACCAGTTAAATCAATTTGTCAGTAATAATATAATCAATGTCTATCTCCAAGAAATTATTGAATCAGTTCTGTTCATAATCTACTAGAATCAGTGTGTACTGGGATTTTTTTCTCCTTCAAGACAAAGATCACTATTTCTATCTCTTTAATTCAGGGAGATCTTATATAGGATGGGATGGTGGAAGAGAAAGAGCATCTAGTCCAACTAGTAAAGTCAGATGAATCAAATTTAATGATATTTCAAATAGCAGAGTTTCTTTCCAGTACATCTCATATCAGAATAAATTAAAATTTATTTCTATTCTGTCATTGTTCTATGCACTGTTACTGCTATATTATTTACTAATTCATTATTTAATTTATGTATTTGATAAATATACTTTCTCTCTCACTATTTAAACAGATAACTATAGTAATGTGATCAGATAAATGAGGGGACAAATCACAAGAAATTTTGGGAACAAATGAATTATTTAATTTACTCTGGAGGAAACACTAGAGAGATACAACACAAAGACATAAAGTGTATACAACTTGGAAAAGAAAAACAGATGACAAAATTTCCTAAAAAAGAAGTAAAATTATTACTACCTACAATGTCATGAAACCCTCACAACTCCAGTCAAAGCTATTAGAAAGAATGAATTAATTCATAGATATCACAGGTTATAATTTAATATACAGATTGTGTTGTGTTTCCACATGTGAACAATGAATTAGAAAAAAGAAATACCAAAAAGATAATTACATTTACAATTACATAAAAAAGAATCAAACACTATGGAGTAAATTTAACCAATAAAATGTGTATACATGGAATATCATAAAGACATTATTAAAAGAAATAGAAGAACTCAAAGAGATGGAAATACATTTCATATGCATGAACTGGAAGAATTAATATGGTCAAAATGACTGTTACCTAAAGCAATATACAGATTTAGTACAATCTTTACCAAAATCCTCAGGATATTTTTAACAGAAACAGAACAAAAAAATTATGAAGTGTATATGTAACTACAATAGACCACAAATAAACTAAAATATTCCTGTCATGTGTCCTGACTTCAAGCTATACTGGAAAATGATAGTGATTAGAATATCAAGGTTTTAAGAACAAATACATTGATCAGTGGAAAAGAAATGTGAGCCCAGAGGTAAAAACAGACATATATAAACCAGTAATTTATCACAAAGGAATCATACACAGACAGCAAAATAAGGTCTTTCCAAGAAAGGTTATTGCTAGGTAGTCACTTTTTGAAAATGAACCTAGACCACTATCTAACATCACACACAAAATATAATTCAAAATGGATTCAGTGCTTGATGTAATACATACTACCATAAAATACACAGAAGAAAATATAAGGTGATATTTTCCTTGACTGATATTTGAGATGTATTTGGCTACTCGATTCCAATGACAAGGAAAACAAAAGCAAAAATTAAAAAATTTGGCTACATCATACTGAAGAATTTCTGTATAATAAAAGAAACCTGCACCACAACTTAGACACCCATCTTGAATAGGAGAATGCCCATTGTGTGTTTGACAAGGAGTTTAATGTACAAAATATAAAAAAAGAAAAATTCAATAATAAAAATAATAAAATAGACAAACATTCTAAATTGACATTTCTCCAAAGATAACATATAGGTGGCCAAAAGATACTTGAAGTCAGCATCTCTTATTATTAGTGAAATGCAAATCAAAAACAACACTATGATAGCACCTATAAGAATGGCTATCACCTAAAAGACAAGAACCAACAAGTTTTATGAAGAGAAGCAGCCCTATTGATAGGAATGTGGATTGGTTCAATCATCATGGAAAGAAATATGGAGATACCTTTAAAAATGAAAAATAGAAATTTCATATGATGCAGTTATTCCACTTCTGGGTATTTTATGCTGGAAATACAAAAACGTTAAACAAAAATATATGTATCCCTATGTTTATTGCAACATTATTTATAATAATTAAGGGCTTGAATCAGTGGTGTGGGTATATATAGATATATATTATGTATAATATATACTGTATCTATACATTATGTATAGGGTATATACTATTATAGATATATACTGTATATGTACACTATGAACAGTGTGTGTATACTATTCAGCTATAAAAAAGTCAAAATCCTGCCATTTGCAATAACATGGATAGAACAACAGAGAATTATGCTCAATGAAATAAACCACATAGAGAAAGACAAAGGCTGTGTGATTTCACTGATACACAGTAGAGAGAATACAAAGAGATTACTAAATAAAAAAAATAAATAAACTTTAGACTATAATACTAATTCATAACTCCCAGAGGAAAGGAAAAGGGAGAAGCTTGGTAAATCAGGACAAAAAGAATCATGTATGGTGAAGGGAAGAATTGGACTTTTATTGGTAAATTTAAGATAGTACATGTGTGTTTTGATTTTCAATGTACAACCCAAGCTGAGATAATGTTATAATGCAATGATATTTCAATGAAAAAGAAAAAAGAAAGATAAGACATTGAAATAAATACTTTTTTAAAATTGGTGAATTAAAAAATGGCATAAAGTAACTTCAGAATGAATAATCAGATTGTTAGAAGAAAGTCAGAAGAGTGGACATTAAAGAATAGAGAAGAGCTTTGAGACTCCCCCAAACCTACAAAATTTTATTCCCAAATCTGTCAGAAGATGTTGCTATTACAAAAGTTTCCAAAAAAGTGAATAACTAAGTTGCTTTCCTCTTCCTTTATAAAACCTCCCTTTGACCTATTATATACATTTTGGAAATTAAGATTAATTTTATTTTGAATTATTTAAAATATCTAAAATCACTTAAAATTATTTTAAAGTTTAATTAAAGTTAAAATTAATATTATAATTTGGAAATTTGCAACTCTGAGAAAAAAACAACAATTGCAAGATTAAAGTAAAGGAACATGCCCTCATGTCTAGGCTTTCCTCTGACTATAGTAAAGTTCAGAAAATCATATTTTTTATTAAAAGTTTGCTATTTTATCATATCAATTTAATTCATTATTGAGTGACAAAATACTCAGAGTAACAGACTTATTTATTTAATTTATCTTTTAAGTTTCAGTCCTAATTTTTTTTTAATTGAAGTAACACAGGATTACAACACCATCTGTGCTGGATGAACAAAATGTGGTATATATACACAATGGAATATTACTCATGAATTAAAAATGACAAATTCGACGATTTTATAACAATATGGATGTACTTAGAAGAAATCATACTAGCAGAAACAAGTCAAAAAGAAAAAGACAGAAACCAAATGGTTTCACTAATATATGGGATATAGTGAAAAAACAAACAAAAGCCTTGAGGAAAAGTCAAAACAAGCTAAGCACCAAATTGAAGCACACAACTATGAGCAGGAGGGAAAGGGGGGTAATGGAGGGGGAGGGTGAGGGGGGTAAATTCCTGGGATTACAATGTTGTGAAACTTATATATAAATAAATAAACAAAAGAAATCATCGGCTTCTAAAAAAAAAAAAACCATCTATGATTTCTTTTTTTTTTTTTTAAGACTACATCTCACTATTTGTACCCATGGAACTGCAGGCTCATGTCTCCTGGGTACCACGGACTCAAGTAATCCCCAGTCTCAGTTTTCCAGGCAGCTAGGATTACAGGTGCATCCCACAGAGAAAGAAATATGGGATAGTTTCACTCATATGTGGAATACAGAGGGGAAAATACAAAGGAACTGACAAAACTAAACCAAAACAAATTTTAGAAATATGAAATTTACTTATCTCTCTCGATGCTACAGTAATGACAAATATTTCAGGACTAATGTGGCACCTCACAGTGAAAATTACCATGGCCCCACTATGACTTTCATCCCCAAGATCATCTCAGTATCTAATGTAGTGGCAGCTGCTGGATACCTCTTTAAAATGTTGCCTTTAAAACTTGAAATTGATCTATAAAAATGTCCTCTAATAGAAAGTCTTCATTCCTGAAGGAATATTTCATTTCTTTTCTCCAGATGGTCAAAGATTCATTTGAAGCAAGTCTGATAAAGAATGTCAAGCAGGAATGAATTCTGAGAACATTAGTCTCTGATTGCCATTCATGAATTCTTGAAACTTTTTTCAAAATTGTTCTGTTTCTTCTAGTAGTTCATCTGAGGGTTTTGAGTTTCTGAAGACTGGCGTTAAGCTCTTGTCAATCTTTATTCTCTCCAGAGATGACATCATCAATGCCCCTGACTTTAATTATCAGCATAAGTAAATGACTTCTAAATTTCTAAGTTTCCAGTAAATATATTTCCATCCCAGAGCATTTTGTGCACTCTAAATGCTTAATCAATACACACTTAGATGTCTCCAAGTTATATCAATTAGTATCTGCCCAAAAATCAACTCATATATTGTGCCTATCATTTAGTTCCTTTGAGTATTTTATCTCAGAGGCTGGCATCAAATTGCTATTGTAGCTGGGCACGGTGGCTCATGCCTGTAAGCTTCAGCCAATAAAGCGGCTGGGGCTAGGGATCATAGTTTGAGTCCCTCTGGGAGCAGCACAGCAAACCTAGTCCTAAAAAATAGCTGGGCGTGGTGGCGCATGCCTGTAATCCCAGCTACCTGGGATGCTGAAGCTGGGGATTGCTTGAGTCTGTGGTACCCAACAAACAATGTGAGCTTGCAGTTCCATGCGCAAAAAATAGCAAGACCTGGTCTCAAAAAAAAAATTGCTATTGTAAATAGTGCTGCAATCTGATTCACAATCTACCCAAAGGATACCTGAACACTAATTCAAAACGATACCTGTACTCAAATGTTTATTGCAGCACTATTTACAATATCCAGGATATGGAAACAACCCAAATGCATATGACTAGATCAAAAAGTGTGGTATACATATATCTGCAATGGAATATTTTTGATGTTTATTGTTTATTGCAGTACTATTTGATGTTTATTGTTTATTGCAGTAGTATATTTACAATATCCAGGATATGGAAACAACCCAAATGCCCCCCAAGACATATGACTAGATCAAAAAGTGTGGTATACATATATCTGCAATGGAATATTATCAAGCAATCAAAAATGACAAGTTTGGTGCATGTGTGATAATATGGGTGGACCTAGAAGGAATCATATTAATGGAAATAAGTCAGAAAGAAAAAGACAGAAACCAAATGTTTTCACCTAGGAAATAGGGAAAACAAAAGGTCAAGAAAAAGTAAAAGTAAGCTATCAACAGAACTAAAGTATACAGCTATCGAGGTGGAAGGGGAAGGTGGAAATCAGGGAGGAATATCAAGGGTGATATGGTGGTGGGAGCACCCTGAGGAATACAAGGATATAAACAACAAAAATGAATAAATAAAAAAATAATAATAAAAATAAAATAAAAGTAAAAAAAATAAAGAAAATGTTTGCACTCCATTCAACTGACAGGGATCTGATAGCAAAGATCCACAAGGAACTCACACAGCTTAACAAAAGCAAAACAAAAAAACCCAGTCAAAAGAGGTTAAAAGACATATCTCCAAAAAGGAAAGACAAATGGCCAATCGGCATGTGAAAAAATGCTCAATATCACTTATAATCAAGGAAATGCAAATCAAAACCATAATGAGATACCACCTCACAATGGTAAGAATGGCCCGTATCAAAAAAATGAACAACTGCTAGCATAGATGTGAAGAAAAAGGAACACTCTTACACTGTTGGTGGGAATGCAAACTGGTCCAGCCCCAAAGGAATACTGTGTGGAGGACCCTCAAACTACTGAAAATGGAACTATCATTTGAGCCAGCAATCCCAGATCAAGTTCTGAATGTGACCGAACTAAAATTTATTTACAACAAAGTAAGCAAGTGAAAAAGCAGAGTCCCCAGATCAGGGGGATCCCCAGTTACCTCACCACACAATCCAATCTGTTCCTTAGTTCAAAGTCACACTTGTAGTCCTCCAGAATATTGCCCAAAAACAGGGTGCTTCAGCTTCTTTTTCCTCTGTCCCAAACTCCAAACCAGACACCAAACAATGAAGATTTCAAAACAAGTTAGGCAAAACAGGATCCAACACGAAGTCCATCTTTCCAAGTTTCTCGAACTCCTTTAGTAAATACCATCAATTTACATGGATCCCAAGTTCCTGTTCCAGCCACCCAGGCCATTGCCTGTCCATGCCAGAAGCTCATGACCTTCGTTGTCTCCCTGCCCTACAGCAGTTCCCCCGGGAGGTCTCATGCCCTCTGCACACTGCTTCCTTCTCTGTGCTGAGTACCTTCCTTCCTCTCCTTTTCTGCCCCAGACCACAATGTCTTGTGTTGCTTCTGAATTCCCATTTCTTCTGCTATTTCCTCACTCCAAGTCAACACCCACTATCACAAACATGGTGCAGTTCCAACCACGTGCATTCACAAGAAGGGGGATTTCTAAGCCCCCTATGAATCCTTTGCCAGTATTTGGTGGTACCAGTTTTTATTCTAACATTAGCCATTTTAGCATGAGCAAATTGTCAAGAGTTGGGGATTAAAAACATGACTAAACTAATCTTAGGTTTTCGAAGTTTTAAAGAGGGAGCAACATTGGAACTGAGTGCTGAAGGATACAACAGATGAGGACCAGGAAAGTGTTATAGGTAGGAAGCAGAATAAGTATTCCAGGCAGGAGGGACCAACCTGTTATGCAATGGATCTGTTATTTTAATTTCTTTCCCACAAGACAGTGATCATAATTTTGATGTACTTATTTATCACTTTTTAATCTTTAGTTGTGAAGTATTTATTCATGTCTTTCTCCTTATTGATTATATGATCTTTATTGAATTAGCTGTAGAAGTTTTTCAATTAAAAAAACTAATGCAAAATATTTGCACAGCAATTGTATTCTTTTTTTAAATTCATTTTATTGATTTGTCACAATTGTGCATTAATTGATCCCTCCTCCTCCCTCCATATCCCCCCCACTGTATCCCCCCTCCAGCCACTCCATGTCCCATTTTTCTGCAATTTGTTGGTTGGTTAAGTTGATGTTCAGTTGTTGGTTGTTTGGCCCGTTGTTATCTTCCGATATCTGATAAATGTGTGTGTGCTTTTTTTTTTTT